>JAQJVL010009914.1:0-14261 GCA_035578905.1 Stictocephala bisonia | reverse complement strand
GAGAGCTTAAATGTAATAACTATTGTGTGATTTTTACAATGCAAGCCCATAATTTTAGTTCATAAAATCAAGTTTAATTTTGTACATTTGGTTTTTCATAAAAATAAACTCACAACACCACACACCTGTTGTATATTACCCAGATTGCTTGTCTCCTTCAAGGCCAACATCAATAAAACATTCAATAGTCTATGTTTTAAAGTTTAATTTCCAAAATATTAAACATAATTTCCTTCTTAAATATTTGAATATTCTCTTCATCTGCATAACATAACATTGATTACGTTATTGTAATAAGAGTGAAGCTACCTGACAGTTAAATCTCTGGCCATGAATAAAACAAGAAACAGGTATCGCTTTCTAACGGCCACAACAAACAATTCAATGGTCATTATATAAATAGTTCAACTAATATAAATGTTTATTCATCTGCATTACACAGCTATCTTTGTGGATATGGAGGTACCAAGAGTCAGACTGACAAGGTATGGGCCCTAACCATTTCTAACCATTATAAGTAACAGTAAGAACTTAATTTTGTTATTTAAAATTAAAGAAAATGTAATTAGGAAGTTGAATCCCAACATCCCAGCTATCCTAACCCAGCCTAAATCTGATCCAACAGTCCAAATCAGTCATGACAAGCCTAACTACTTTGATTCCAACACTGCCAGCTATCATTGACCAGCCTAACAACCTCTGAGCCAATATTCCCAAATACCCTTCGACAGCTAAACTAACTCTGATTCAACACACCTAGCTACCCTTGACCAGGCCAACTAATTCGGATCTACTGCTCTTAGCCACCTTGAACAGCCTAAATAACTCTGATCGGATATTCCCAGCTATCTTTAAACAGCCTAACTAAGTATGATCGAACACTCCCAGCCACTATTTACCAGCTTAACTAACTCTGATATGACACCCCCAACCAATCTTTATCAGTTCAATTAACTCTGATCCAACACTCACACTCACAGTAACCCTTGGCCAACCTTACTAACTATGATCCAACACTTCCTATTACTCCCTTCTTCCAGTACAGGAGGTGGGAGGCAGAAATATGAGAGCTGGAAGCAGTCGTCAGCCCTCTCTCGCCGGACATATTATTCGACAAACGATTCTTAGCCGATCGGTCTGGAATAGCGGTCTGCTTATGTAGAGAGGGTGCCAAAGCAAAAGAAGAGTGAAGAAACATAATGCGACACCAACATTACTAGTCATGGTGGAGAAACTACAGCAGTAACCCATTGAGGGTTCACGTAGGCACCCTTGAAGTAATGTGGCAAGCGGTTCCGAAAAGCCTAACTAACTCTGATCTAACACTCCCAACCACCCTTGAACAGCCTAACTAACTTAGATCAACACTCAAGGCCAATCTTGATCAGCCCAAAGAACTCTAATCCAACACACCCAGCCACTATTGAAAAGCATATCTAACTCTGATCCAACACTCCCAGCTACTCTTGTCCTGCTAACTATGATCTAAGACTACCATTCACCTCTGACCATCCTAACTAATATGGTTAATTACAGGTCATCTCTCAGTTGATGAGCGCACTTGTTGAACTGGTTGTATGTTATTATGAACTTGTAAAACTTATCCACAGTCACATGGAGATCTTTTATCAACCCTCGTTTTTATACCAAATAGTTAAGCCATCCAATACCATTTTGAAACAACCAGTAATGTGAATACATTTTTGTAAAATAACCTTTTCATATTACTTATATAATAACATAAAATCTACAAGTATGTATCAATTCACATTTGTAAATAAAACCCCCTGACGTATGATATAACTTTACTGTGGATATCTATGAAGCAACATCACAAGTATAGTTTATATTATCAAAAGACTCATTTCTATGAGTAGTTTATGTAAATATATTGATGGACTCCATACAATCAAACTTTACTATCGCTTAAATTATAATGTCTATAGATTTTAATATTGTGATATATTCTTTTTATTATTATTTATCCTACTACATGTTCTCTGTGAACCTTGTGTTAGAAAAAGGAATGTTGGTAAGATTTTGTTTTAAAATGCAAGATTCATAAAATTTATCAATTTAGAAGAGGCAGTAAACGGGCTATTTTAGGTGTTAGGACTTCATATCTGAGTTAGAAACAGTGCTGGTTCTCAAAAAAGGTTTTTATCAGTAATATTTACAGTGTACTCCACTGGTTCTCTTCCTTACGTTATCTATATAAGTCCCTTGCACAGATCAGTAATATTTACCATGTACTCCACTGGTTCTCCCCCTTTAGTTACCTAAATGAGTCCCTCGCAAAAAACAGTAATATTTACCCCATCAGAAATATTTATCCACTGGTTCTCCCCCTTTAGTTACCTAAATGAGTCCCTTGCAAAGATCAGTAATATTTACCCCATCAGTAATATTTATCCACTGGTTCTCCCCCTTTAGTTACCTAAATAAGTCCCTTGCACGGATCAGTAATATTTACCGTGTACTCCACTGGTTCTCTCCCTTTAGTTACCTAAATAAGTCCCTTGCACAGATCAGTAATATTTACCTTGTACTCCACTGGTTCTCCCCCTTTAGTTACCTAAATGAGTCCCTTGCACAGATCCGTAATATTTACCGTGTACTCCACTGGTTTTCCCCCTTTAGTTACCTAAATGAGTCCCTTGCACAGATCAGTAATATTTACCATGTACTCCAATGGTTCTCCCCCTTTAGTTACCTAAATGAGTCCCTTGCAAAGATCAGTAATATTTACCATGTACTCCACTGGTTCTCCCCCTTTAGTTACCTAAATGAGTCCCTTGTACAGATCAGTAATATTTCCCATGTACTCCACTGGTTCTCCCCCTTTAGTTACCTAAATGAGTCCCTTGCAAAGATCAGTAATATTTACCTTGTACTCCACTGGTTCTCCCCCTTTAGCTACCTAAATGAGTCCCTTGCACAGATCAGTAATATTTACCGTGTACTCCACTGGTTCTCCCCCTTTAGTTACCTAATGGGTCCCTTGCACAGATCAGTAATATTTACCATGTACTCCACTGGTTCTCCCCCTTTAGTTAATTAAATGAGTCCCTTGCACAGATCAGTAATATTTACCTTGTACTCCACTGGTTCTCCCCCTTTAGTTACCTAAATGAGTCCCTTGAACAGATCAGTAATATTTACCTTGTACTCCACTGGTTCTCCCCCTTTAGTTACCTAAATAAGTCCCTTGCACAGATCAGTAATATTTACCATGTACTCCACTGGTTCTCCCCCTTTAGTTACATAATGAGTCCATTGCACAGATCAGTAATATTTACCATGTACTCCACTTGTTCTCCCCCTTTAGTTACCTAAATGAGTCCCTTGCACAGATCAGTAATATTTACCATGTACTCCACTGGTCCTCCCCCTTTAGTTACCTAAATGAGTCCCTTGCACAGATCAATAATATTTACTATGTACTCCACTGGTTCTCCCCCTTAAGTTACCTAAATGAGTCCCTTGCACAGATCAGTAATATTTACCTTGTACTCCACTGGTTCTCCCCCTTCAGTTACCTAAATGCGTCCCTTGCACAGATTAGTAATATTTACCATGCACTCCACTGGTTCTCCCCCTTTACTTACCTAAATAAGTCCCTTGTACAGATCAGTAATATTTACCATGTACTCCACTGGTTCTCCCCCTTCAGTTACCTAAATACGTCCCTTGCACAGATCAGTATTATTTACCATGTACTCCACTGATTCTCCCCCTTTAGTTACCTAAATGAGTCCCTTGCACAGATCAGTAATATTTACCGTGTACTCCAGTGGTTCTCCTCCTTTAGTTACCTAAATGAGTCCCTTGCACAGATCAGTAATATTTACCGTGTACTCCACTGGTTCTCCCCCTTTAGTTACCTAAATGAGTCCCTTGCACAGATCAGTAATATTTACTATGTACTCCACTGGTTCTTCCCGTTTAGTTACCTAAATGAGACCCTTGCACAGATCAGTAATATTTACCATGTACTCCACTGGTTCTCCCCCTTTATTGACCTAAATGAGTCCCTTGCACAGATCAGTAATATTTACCTTGTACTCCACTGGTTCTCCTCCTTTAGTTACCTTAATGAGTCACTTGCACAGATTAGTAATATTTACCATGTACTCCACTGGTTCTCCCCCTTTGGATACCAAAATGAGTCCCTTGCACAGATCAGTAATATTTACCATGTACTCTACTGGTTCTCCTCCTTTAGTTACCTAAATGAGTCCCTTGCACACATCAGTAATATTTACCATGTACTCCACTGGTTCTCCCCCTTTAGTTACTTAAATGTGTCCCATGCACAGATCAGTAATATTTACCGTGTACTCTACTGGTTCTCCTCCTTTAGTTACCTAAATGAGTCACTTGCACAGATCAGTAATATTTACCGTGTACTCCACTGGTTCTCCTCCTTTAGTTACCTAAATGAGTCCCTTGCACAGATCAGTAATATATACCGTGTACTCCACTGGTTCTCCGCCTTTAGTTACTTAAATGAGTCCCTTGCACAGATCAGTACTGTGTGGGAAATGGGCAGGGTTATGTTGAGAGGGAATTTTATTCAGAAGAACTTATAAAATGTATATAAGCATAAAAAAAACTACTTATGCAGATATTTGCCTAGTCCATACGTATGTGCAATTACATATACTTGTACTTTTTATTAAAAGTATAAGATACATTCAATACAAATAATAAGGACTCGTGCACACAAGGTTGTCTTAAATCTAACTTTTAACGAACCCAACATTATATAAAGTTTCAGAAAGCTACCCTGAAATACATTCCATCTGCTTGCTCGCTATTAGGCATGATTGATGGCAGAATTTCTCAAGATAACCCTTTGTACGCCTCCCTCCAACCCATTATATAATCAATATCTGCCACCCTCATAAGACTTGCTAATAAGTGTCTGTGACTGCATTGATAGAACTTTGCCTAAATATAGCCATACATATAGAGATGAAGATATAAGATTTAGCTCAGTGCTTGGTAAAGGATTTAAAATCTCAAACATCAGTTTAAAAGTCAAATCTCTAAAATAAAAAAAGTGTACTTAAATATTATGAAGTCAAAATTTATATTTGAATATATTCATGTTTTAATGTTAATAGATATCATTAAGGGCAATGTTCTCAAATGGAAGACAAATATGTAGTATACGTTTTTTAAATATCTGTAACAAAGGTTTCAACACAATTTACTTAATTTTAAGCATAAATTAAAGCTACAAACATAATTTATACCAATAAAAGCGTATTACAATAAAATATTAAAGCGTATAAGATTAAAACTTACAATATTTTTTTACATTAACTACCGTGTTTTTTTTTCTAATACCTACTGTACTATCATTAAAATATAAACTACACGAACTACAACTTAACCCATAGCA
This sequence comes from Stictocephala bisonia, assembly GCA_035578905.1. Lineage (NCBI taxonomy): Eukaryota > Metazoa > Arthropoda > Insecta > Hemiptera > Membracidae > Stictocephala > Stictocephala bisonia. The sequence goes on along the minus strand of JAQJVL010009914.1, from coordinate 8,851 downwards.
AATGGCCAGTAGACAGCGGATGTGCGAAAGATACTGTCTCCCTCTGCGTAGTGCATTGTTATGATGATGTACGTCTCTGTCAGTAGTCTTAGTTCATAAATGTTACGTCCTGAAAAGTTTTGTGTTGGATCTGGTAATATACAGTTGGACAATTTTAATTGAATACATTTTAAACTAATATGCACTACAATTGTTTTAAATTGTTTTGTAAAGTAAGACAACTGATGTAACTAAAGTTGTACTAAAATTTTGAAACAGACATTTTAATTATTTGACACTAAAAATTATGAAAATAAAACGTAAAGTGTAAAATTAAATTTTAAAAGAAAGATATTCAGAGTTTTGTATAGCAACAAAAAATTTTATCGAGAGTTAATTATGAATTAGAGCTAAGTAATATAACCAACTTGGCAGTCTGAGTCCATTAATAGGCGAACTGTCTTGACTTCACTTGCAGTAGGTTTCCGCCGGAGGGGAACTGTGGTGAGAGAAATTCTCCATCTTCCAAACACTAGCCACCCTACGCACTGTATAGTTTGGGTTTATATATTATTGTAATGTAATATAATAAAGTAAGATTTTTGTCTGACAATATATTAAATAAGCGCAGTTGTTGTTCATTTCCATTTTGTACACAAAAAACTTCTAATTGTGGTTGGTTAGTAATTTTAATGTTCATTTCTACTAAAAATAAAAAAGAAAACAGAGAAATAAATTACAATTAAATTTCAAAAAAATACTTGTATTTCAGTCTACGAATGATTACCTTAAGCATTAAACTGGTGTAGCGTAGTAGTAGAAATTTTAAACAATTTTAAAGACTCATAAAATATTTTCACCAAGAATAATGTGCTGAGAACCTCAAGTCCTGACGTATAAATCAAGTACGGGAATGATAGATAGAACAGATTGGTCAAGATAAAACCTGAGCACCTCCATTATACATCAATATTGGAGCTTTCTCATAGAATTGCAGATGAACAATTGGATGTTCTTTATCCTCACACCTTGTGTCTGGCGTTTTATTGATTCACTTAAACTCACGTAACTGTTTTCTCAATTTAGCTTGTACAGTAGCGTCAAGGTTATTTGGGGGTCATATCAAGAAGTTATAGAAATAACTGTGACTAACTGTTTATTAATCCAACTGATTTTTCTAGTTCACTGATTCTCGTTACTACGTTAAATAACAGTTTACTATCACTACAAATATCGTTGCACTAAAAAATATACTTGGTTACTCAATTAAATATTCTTGTTACCTCTAGAGTTACATAAAATATGATTTTACTCGTGTATTAAGCTATCACAGCGCAACAGTGTCATTTTATATAAACTTAAACGAAGTAACTGAGGATTTGAATAGTGGGCCTTCTTTTATTTTCTCTATGCAATATATTTTAAATATTTTGCAATGATGAATTGAGAAAATAAAACTATGTATATTTCTTTTATAGTAATATAAAATTAGTAACCTTTGAATACTTGTAGGGGTATTTCTCTAGTACTACTTAGTCAAACTAAAATCTTTTAGTAAACATTAGGTGGCGGAAACATACAGTTAGTATCATTAGTAATACATTAGTATACACTGGGACCGCCCATATACATCGCGCCGCGGCAATTATGGTTAGGATAGGTTAGCATAGCCTATTGTAGAATTTTTTTGCAAATTCTACTGACTGAAAAGTGGTTTGCGGCACTGAAAATACGTTAATGCAGGTTCATTCTACAATAAAATAACCTAACCTAATCACTTCCTAATAACTGCCGTGGCGTGATGTCTCCGAAATGTCAGTAATAGCGCGTGGACTTTAAACCTTCTAATGGCTTTGGAACGTGAACAATGGCTTTCCGACAGTTGATTCCATTTTAATTACTAGTTGAGGACTAACTTATCATCATATAAAAATATGAAAAGAATTGAAGTTGACTAAGTAATTGGAGAGTTTTACCCATTAATGATCTAGTTTATTTCAAGACAGGTGTTTTTCATTTTTATTAAATAGAATAATCCTTGGATGATCTACGTAAAAACAGCATACGTAAGAGTTTTAATGCTTTTAAGTGGAATAACGACACTGATAAGTGTTCTATCTATAGCCCGTAGAGAAATATGTATCTATCTGTGCCAGCTCCTGACGAGTCACACGAAGGTCAGGTTACTGAATGCAAGTAGAGCCTGAAGGAAGAGGATCATAGCCATTACTTGTTCTTGGCTTGTGGAAGATTCACTAGTGAGACAAGGGCACTTTCCTCCAGGGTAGGTTTGGTTACGACCGACACCATTATGAAGGTATTGTTCAGAGCAAAACACGTATTGAGGATGCCTTCATTTACACATTGATACGTGTCTAAAGTAAGGATGAATATCTGACTCACCTCTAGGTGTCAGGCATGAAGTGGAAGTGACCTCGTTAGAGCACAAAACTGACTTTATGTCGTCCAAAAGTTCCGGTTTGGATAATCACGGTAGGTGTCAAAAGGTAATCATTTTACAGTTATTATTTATAAAAGTAGGCACTCCAAAACCTGAAGAGTATTCGCAATACTCAAACTTGATGCGCAAATGTATTTCTCTTCATGAAAATTTATATAAATATCCATTATCACGTATGATATCCACATCGTTTTAATTTTTCAAATAAATGACCCCAAAAATTAAATCAGTAACAAGTAATTATTTTTATAGGAATGGTAAATATACGTTAAATTTTTCAAACCAAGTTAATATATGTAACCAAACGGGGCCAAACAGGGAGTAAAATCAAACAACACCGTAGAGGCAATTAGCAAACATTGAAAGTTTAATACAGAACTCCGTAAAAATAAATGTTTGTTTTCTAACTTATTCATATTTAGATATTCCTATGTAAAATTACTAAATTATGAAATTTGATCAAGAAAGAAAATAATGACAGTTAAATTTATTAGACTTTGAAGGTAGTATGTGTTCTTGAAAGAATCATGCTAACAATATTTATCTTACTAAAGGATAATAATTTGAAGGAAATGAGTAAAAATTATTCTAAGATATAAAGGCGTATTGTCCGGAAAGAAGACTTTAAAGAAGTATGTGTTATTTATAGAACTGGGAATAGTCTCTTATAAAGATAAAGGGGCTGGATTAGCAGTTAATGGAAAGGGAAATAGAATCTACTCGACAAAATTGTTGTGAAGAACGAAATGGGGGCGTAAGTCATATCACAAGCTTATAATAATGGCATGGTTCACAAAGATAGGGTTCCTATTATCTATGACAAGCTATCACAAGTCAAGTACATAATTTATTGTATTGGATATCCTGTGCGATACGAAACCTTATTAAAAAGTTATATCTTGGTTAAATAACATAGACACAGAAAATAGTTAAATGTATCACAGTGTAATTAATATGCTATTGTAATATAATTATTATGTAGAATTTTTCTTGTGACAATAATAATAATACAAGGATGAAGGAAAATAAGTTGATCACTGACTTTTAAAACGACAATAGAACTTTATTCATATGTGTTTATCAATCACAAATACACGTAAGCAGATAATTAAAACAATATTGTAAGCAAGAAGGTATAGTAAAGTACTGAAAAATATTCAGAGGAAGGTCGTGCTTTAGGTAATGAGAGCGTAGTATCATACATCAGGTAGATGTAACTTATTAGTTAACTACTCAAGTGAATGTATGAACTTGTACATACCAATAACAAAACATGATGTAGGATTCATATATGTACTGACGTGCTTTAGGTAAGGAGAGCCTAGTGTCAAACATCAAGTAGATGTAATTTATTAGTTAACTACTCAAGTGAATGTATGAACTTGTACATACCAATAACAAGACATGATGTAGGATTCATATATGTACTGACGTGCTTTAGGTAAGGAGAGCCTAGTGTCAAACATTAAGTAGATGTAATTTATTAGTTAACAACTCAAGTGAATGTATGAACTTGTACGTACCAATAAAAAAACATGATGTAGGATTCATATATGTACTGACGTGCTTTAGGTAAGGAGAGCCTAGTGTCAAACATTAAGTAGATGTAATTTATTAGTTAACAACTCAAGTGAATGTGTGAACTTGTAAATACCAATAACAAGACATGATGTAGGATTCATATATGTACGGACGTGCTTTAGGTAAGGAGAGCCTAGTGTCAAACATCAAGTAGATGTAATTTATTAGTTAACAACTCAAGTGAATGTGTGAACTTGTAAATACCAATAATAAGACATGATGTAGGATTCATATATGTACGGACGTGCTTTAGGTAAGGAGAGCCTAGTGTCAAACATCAAGTAGATGTAATTTATTAGTTAACAACTCAAGTGAATGTGTGAACTTGTAAATACCAATAACAAGACGTGATGTAGGATTCATATATGTACGGACGTGCTTTAGGTAAGGAGAGCCTAGTGTCAAACATCAAGTAGATGTAATTTATTAGTTAACAACTCAAGTGAATGTGTGAACTTGTAAATACCAATAACAAGACATGATGTAGGATTCATATATGTACGGACGTGCTTTAGGTAAGGAGAGCCTAGTGTCAAACATCAAGTAGATGTAATTTATTAGTTAACAACTCAAGTGAATGTGTGAACTTGTAAATACCAATAACAAGATATGATTTAGGATTCATATATGTACTGACGTGCTTTAGGTAAGGAGAGCCTAGTGTCAAATATCAAGTAGATGTAATTTATTAGTTCACATATCAAGTGAATGTGTGAACTTGTAAATACCAATAACAAGATATGATGTAGGATTCATATATGTACGGACGTGCTTTAGGTAAGGAGAGCCTAGTGTCAAACATCAAGTAGATGTAATTTATTAGTTAACAACTCAAGTGAATGTGTGAACTTGTAAATACCAATAATAAGACATGATGTAGGATTCATATATGTACGGACGTGCTTTAGGTAAGGAGAGCCTAGTGTCAAACATCAAGTAGATGTAATTTATTAGTTAACAACTCAAGTGAATGTGTGAACTTGTAAATACCAATAACAAGACGTGATGTAGGATTCATATATGTACGGACGTGCTTTAGGTAAGGAGAGCCTAGTGTCAAACATCAAGTAGATGTAATTTATTAGTTAACAACTCAAGTGAATGTGTGAACTTGTAAATACCAATAACAAGACATGATGTAGGATTCATATATGTACGGACGTGCTTTAGGTAAGGAGAGCCTAGTGTCAAACATCAAGTAGATGTAATTTATTAGTTAACAACTCAAGTGAATGTGTGAACTTGTAAATACCAATAACAAGATATGATTTAGGATTCATATATGTACTGACGTGCTTTAGGTAAGGAGAGCCTAGTGTCAAATATCAAGTAGATGTAATTTATTAGTTCACATATCAAGTGAATGTGTGAACTTGTAAATACCAATAACAAGATATGATGTAGGATTCATATATGTACGGACGTGCTTTAGGTAAGGAGAGCCTAGTGTCAAACATCAAGTAGATGTAATTTATTAGTTAACAACTCAAGTGAATGTGTGAACTTGTAAATACCAATAACAAGATATGATGTAGGATTCATATATGTACGGACGTGCTTTAGGTAAGGAGAGCCTAGTGTCAAACATCAAGTAGATGTAACTCATTAGTTAACTACACAAGTGAATGTATGAACTTGTACATACCAATAACAAGACATGATGTAGGATTCATATATGTACTGACGTGCTTTAGGTAAGGAGAGCCTAGTGTCAAACATCAAGTAGATGTAACTCATTAGTTAACTACACAAGTGAATGTATGAACTTGTACATACCAATAACAAGACATGATATAGGATTCATATATGTACGGACGTGCTTTAGGTAAGGAGAGCCTAGTGTCAAACATCAAGTAGATGTAACTCATTAGTTAACTACACAAGTGAATGTATGAACTTGTACATACCAATAACAAGACATGATGTAGGATTCATATATGTACGGACGTGCTTTAGGTAAGGAGAGCCTAGTGTCAAACATCAAGTAGATGTAACTCATTATTTAACTACACAAGTGAATGTATGAACTTGTAAATACCAATAACAAGACATGATGTAGGATTCATATATGTACTGACGTGCTTTAGGTAAGGAGAACCTAGTGTCAAACATCAAGTTGATGTAACTCATTAGTTAACTACACAAGTGAATGTATGAACTTGTACATACCAATAACAAGACATGATGTAGGATTCATATATGTACGGACGTGCTTTAGGTAAGGAGAGCATAGTGTCAAACATCAAGTAGATGTAACTCATTAGTTAACTACACAAGTAAATGAATGAACTTGTACATACCAATAACAAGACATGATGTAGGATTCATATATGTACTGACGTGCTTTAGGTAAGGAGAGCCTAGTGTCAAACATCAAGTAGATGTAACTCATTAGTTAACTACACAAGTGAATGTATGAACTTGTACATACCAATAACAAGACATGATGTAGGATTCATATATGTACGGACGTGCTTTTACGTAAGGAGAGCCTAGTGTCAAACATCAAGTAGATGTAATTTATTAGTTTTTTATTTATTTATTTATTCATAAGACGCCGATCGTCAAGATATGGGCGAATATGGATTTCGATTGAGTGTGATGAGTGTATAAGAGCGAATGTAGTCATTGTTACAAACTAAGGCCGACTATTCCTTAGAAAATGTCATTAATTAATAGTCCAATGACAAATGAACAGCCGGTGGTTATCAGCTGATCCTTCTCTGACAAAATGTATTGACTCTGATTGGGATCGAACTGAGAACCTTTAGCACATGAAGCTGGGATTGAACCTACTACGCTACCGACCAATTTAACAATTAACCAAATTAACCAAGTTAACAACTCAAGTGAATGTGTGAACTTGTAAATACCAATAACAAGATATGATGTAGGATTCATATATGTACTGACGTGCTTTAGGTAAGGAGAGCCTAGTGTCAAACATCAAGTAGATGTAATTTATTAGTTAACAACTCAAGTGAATGTGTGAACTTGTAAATACCAATAACAAGATATGATGTAGGATTCATATATGTACGGACGTGCTTTAGGTAAGGAGAGCCTAGTGTCAAACATCAAGTAGATGTAACTCATTAGTTAACTACACAAGTGAATGTATGAACTTGTACATACCAATAACAAGACATGATGTAGGATTCATATATGTACTGACGTGCTTTAGGTAAGGAGAGCCTAGTGTCAAACATCAAGTAGATGTAACTCATTAGTTAACTACACAAGTGAATGTATGAACTCTATGTAAGGAGAGCCTAGTGTCAAACATCAAGTAGATGTAATTTATTAGTTAACAACTCAAGTGAATGTGTGAACTTGTAAATACCAATAACAAGATATGATGTAGGATTCATATATGTACGGACGTGCTTTAGGTAAGGAGAGCCTAGTGTCAAACATCAAGTAGATGTAACTCATTAGTTAACTACACAAGTGAATGTATGAACTTGTACATACCAATAACAAGACATGATGTAGGATTCATATATGTACTGACGTGCTTTAGGTAAGGAGAGCCTAGTGTCAAACATCAAGTAGATGTAACTCATTAGTTAACTACACAAGTGAATGTATGAACTTGTACATACCGATAACAAAACATGCTATCAAATCAAAGATTGTTTCTTCTCGTCTAATTTAGTCAATTTCAACTAAATATATTTCATTAAATAACTAAAGACAACAATTGAAATACCACTAAATACAATCTAAGAACCTTCAATCTAGTACATAAGACAAGTATAAAAATTAAATTTTACAGTGTACTGTAATAAATACAAAATAATTAATCTAATAGATAATAATTCATATTCTGATTGATAAACACGTTAACAAAATAGTTTCGTTCGTGGAGTGTTCCAAAAAATGGGGCCAGAATAACCACATAAAAATATATGAAAGATAATTATTTGATCCCAGCTTCATTTTGGTTACCAAGAAATACGATAAAATATCTCCGTTGTTTGATTTTGTACCCGAAATAGGACTATTTATAATGGTCTGAAGATAAATTTAGTAAATTGATAAAAAAAATTCAGTATAACGTATAACAAAAGCAACATACATTTGGAAATGTTAAACTATATTTCATAATTGGTTGGTTTTAAAGTACATTTAATTAACAATAGGAATAATCTCTTGTAGCTAATTCTAATACAATTAAAACTAAACGGTGGTTTTGCTATTTTATTACGAAATATTTTACATTAGTAATTTCTGTAGCTTTGGTAAGTTGATATGGTAGTTAGTTGAAATACACATTGCCGATACTAAACAGCCTTTCTAACTATAACGTTAAATATAGTATTGGTTACTTTAGGTAATTAAAAATGCACAAATATTGCTTATAGTGCCTTAGTAAATATTTATTTTACTAAATAATATTTGTTTGTAAATGGTTTTAAAACTTTCTTAGACGGAATTCTTTTTAGCTTATGAAGAAAATTCAACTTGTTCTTAATGATTTATTTTGAATAGTTTGGAATTGAAATAAGCGTTATTCTTGTTTTCCCAAATCGATATAGCTTATCTTATAGATTTTAGTTAAGAATTACTCGACTAGGAGGGTAATTTTATTGAAAAATATAAAAGTTTAATTGAAAGCCTTTGTTAAACATATTGATAATACAAAAAGTTTCTTTTGACAAGATATTACATGTTTAGCTTATAGATTATTAGCTGCCGTAAATAATTTTGATTTTTATCGTGTATAGGTAATTGTTTTCACCTTTTCAAGTATATAGTTTCATTATTTATTTGTAGTATTTAGTTTTCCCAAAATTATCTGAATGCCCGTTTGAATAGTTATTTTTG
>JAQJVL010009913.1:0-14264 GCA_035578905.1 Stictocephala bisonia | reverse complement strand
TACCACTAATGGAAATGGTAGACTTGAATAGTTTAGCTCCCAAAGTTGAGCTGCACGTTCAGATATAAAATCACCTTGACTTCCAGGATCAATGGATAAAGCACGAAAATATGAGTATTGCCATAAGAAGAGAAAAATTTCACCAAAGCAGTAGCGAGTAAAATAGTTGACCTTTGTTGTCGTGAATAATGAGTAGAAACGCCTACAAACGTAGTGTTATCATTAGCAGTACATGCCTGCATTGCGGTTGGAATCACATCCCTTGAAGGCGCATCCCTTGGCCTTTCCTCGTGTAATAAAGTGTGGTGTTTTCTATTACATTTTACACAAGTATCTTTTGAAACACATTTATTTATTTCATGGTTTCCTAGGCAAGAGAAGCATCTGTGGTTTTGTTTTACGATTTGATAGCGTTCCTGAGGAGTTTTGAATTTAAACACTGAACAAGAGTAAATCTTGTGTCCTTTTTCTATACATGCAAAGCATGGAAACTCTGTAGAATTGGTAGGCTGTGTCGAAACAAATGAGATGAGACGAGAGGTTGGTGACTTAGATTTTCCATGTTTGAAAGCCAAATTAAGTGACTGTGAGATGGGGTTTCCAAATTTATTACTGGTATCAGACGAGAATAAATATGCATTTTCTGAGTGAGCACAATAGTCAGAGAGAAAAGTTACTATATCTGAGACTGAGGGAATCGACTGTAAAACAGTTCTTGAGGACTCAAATTTATTTAAAAGTTCTGAGTCTAATTTTCTTAAAAGTACAGAGGCTAAAAATGGGTTACTTTCCACTATATTACAATTAAGTGCCTTTAGCGCTTGAGTGTTTTCATTAAACGTGTTAATAAAATATCTTAGGTTCTTGACAGGTGTGCAACTTAAATTAGGCAAGTCAATATTCTTATTCATTTGCAGGGAAGAAAGCCTGCGCTCGGAGTTCACGTAGAGCATTATAAGCGATTAAATAATTAGCATAAGATATCGGTAGAGATTTGACCACATTTAAAGCTTCACCCGACTACGTTCCAAGTAAGTATTGAAACATGACAACAGAGGGCAGAGTGTTAAGATGGTGGCTTTTTTGATAATCGCTGAATGCATATATTTATTAATCAGAAAAAAGTAGGTGAAGTTCCCCATTTAAAGTTTGTTGTATTTCTGCAGGTTTAAAAGATCCCAATGGTGGCACACTTTAAAAATCACCCTGTATACTTATAAAGAAATTTGTAATTCAAGCAAATGAAATCACTTGGTCTGGTAAGTTATTTTGGTTTTGATTAGTCCAAGAGTTAGTTAACTCCGTGACATGTTCAATTTAAAGTCCACAGATGACTAGTTTTAAAAGTCAAGATTGAAAAGTGATAAAATTATTTTTATAACTTATACTTTAAAATTATGATCTCCTAAAATTGTATGTACATGCATGCTCTATTCTGAAGTAAAAAAAAAACAATATCTTTACCATAGTGTTTTACTTAAATTTATTAAGGCAAACGGCAGATTCTAAGTCCTTTCGTCCTGAATCAATGCTCGCTTATTACTAGTTGAAGAAAATTGAAACAGTAATATTGTTTTATATCATGATGTCACTCACACTAATAGGATCAGTTGTCCAGCCATGGTCTGAAAGCTCCGTTAGTCTTTTCTCGCCCCTCTCTACTTTTTTACAACTAGCTCACGTATTATCAAATTACAAACATATGTCCTCGCCATAAGTGTCCAAACCCAGTTATAACGCTCTTCTCCTTTATTCGTCAGCTCTTCTTTTATTTTTATAATTCGCTCTTTTTTATACTCTTACGTCTCAAATTAAATAACATATAGCGTATGGCTTCCATTTATTAAGTAAAAAAATAATTGAGGGTAATGTTGTTCACGTCTACGGTATCCCCTGGGCAAACGTCCCTACTGTATTAATAAACGAGCAACAAATCTGGTAGCTGGACTGTCATAAATGTGTGATGTGTGATCTGCCAGCTAAGGCAGCTACAACAAAAACTAATTAATAAGTTTGACAAACTGATAGTGGTCTGGGTGTCTTGATAAGAAATGATTTATTATGAATGTCTTAATAGATATTAAATGTTACAAGTAAGCTTCAATGACTGTACCTTTATAAAACATTCGGGATGGTACTTTTTGTCTAATGTCGATTTTCTAATCCCAATTATTTGTTCTATTGAAATGTATTACTCAAATACACACATTTGGACTCCATTTAAAATTCGCGTCGAAATACATTAATGGTTACACACTATGTTGTCATTCTATAAAAGGATCACTTTTTTATCTTACTACAATAATTGGTGATTGTGTATAGTATAATGTTTTGCTATGAGAACAATTGAATGTACTATAGTTTGATTCTTATATGCAAGAAATCATAAGTTGGATTCTCGAAGCGTGAACTTGGAGGGCCAATTCGTGATACTTTGTTACTCGAGTTTACGTTAGTAAAATTATATAGCATGCATTCTTGACAACATGTATAGCATGTGTTACTTGTATGTATGAATGAGACACACGTATTCGATTAGTTAATTTTGCAAAGTTGTTATTTTGTGGGATGTCCAACCAACATCTTTCTAATTTATTTTGAGCATAGATTTAAACACCCTCTTTGTTGTTGGTAAATAATCAACATTATTTTATCAATTTAGTTTAAAACGTTTATAGAAGAAGATTCAACTAAGAGGTTCTCCTTTTGAAGTAATAATCCTTAAAAGTGAATCAGGTTCAGCGATCATGGTGTCAAAATAATTAGATAAATTACATTCATTTTATTGGAATAGCATATTTATAAAGTATAGCCGTCATTTCTGACAAGAAATAGTTCAGAGTTAATCTTTAGGACACTACAGTTAGAATAGTCAATTTAATTATTTTAAATCTAAATTTGTATCATCGTTTGTATTTTTCAATTCACATAATGATATGTTATTTAAAGGCAGTTCTTATATATTTAAACGTATACGTGATAGTATCAAACAGGCACTACCATGTCAAATTCCACGCAACCAGACGTGTGGGTGGGCAAATATCAATACTGCTCGTGGTGAATGGGTGGGTTAGTGAACAGTACTGTACGTGTACGGTTGAGTGCGGTAACACCTCTGCACTTGTACGGCTGGGTGAGTAAGTACTGTATGTGAATAGGTAGGTGGGTTAATATCACTGTACGTTTTGGGTGGGTGGGAGAATGAACAACCCTGTACGTGAATGGGTAGGTGGGTGGATAAGTGAACACAACTGTACGTGGGCCGTTGGTTGGGTGAGTGAACACCTCTGTACGTTTACGGGTGGGTGGGTGAGTGAATACTGTACATGTATTGCTAGATGGGTATAAAAACCTTCCCCTTATATAAAAAACTTAGAGGAAAACTGTATGTCATACTTTGGGATGGATTCTGTTTTTTTTCGCCAGATTGTAATGTTTATTAATTAATTAGTGCTTCGAAATACATTTTGAAAAGAGTCAACATTTTTGTAACTCGCAAAATGATAGGCAAAACAGTAAATATATGTGTATAAAGCAATGAATAAACATATTTCAAGCTAACTATAAGAGTGAATCATAACGATAAATGTAGTCTTATTAAAGCTACTATTTATTTTTTATAATATAAACATATTATGTTGAACAAACTTAAATGAGAGATTAAAATAAGACTTCTCCAATGATAATTATTTTCTTTATTTATCTTCTTATAAATAACTTCAACAAATAAAATTGGTTTCTTCTACAAATAATGATAAAAACGAAAATAAAAATCTCTTCTTTTATTGACTCAATAGAACATAAATAAATTAAAACAACTCTTCCAAAATAGTAAATTAAATATCTTCAGACCAGAACCTTTTTTATTTATTTAACCTTTTTAATAAATTTCTTTAAACTTTTTTAAAATTGTCTAAAATTGTCCAAAATGTTCTAAAAATGTCTAAAATAGTCTAAAATTTTCTAAAATTGCCTCCGGGAGATGTAGCTGTCCTGGGGGTTACGAATCCAAAAGGAACCACTACAAAGCTCGTCCGTCATTCAAACAATCACGCACAAGCGAACAACAGAAAAATTGCCGCAACGGTAAAGGAAAACCGAAACGGTACAAGTCGCCGTGTACACGAAAGCGGATCGAACGTGGTCCCACTAAAAAAGTTATTGAAGAACCGACCGAATGGCCGCACGCTTCCACCAACGGACTTACCCCCACTTTAACTCTAGAAGCTAAACCAACCAATTAGAACCCTCTAAACCAGGACATCTGAACAGGTAAGGCTCACCAAACATGTTGCCTTTAGAAAACATGTCGCATGAAATTGACAGGAAATTAACAAACGTGAAAATACTGGTTATTTAACTATTTTATAAGGGAAAAAACTAGTTTTTTAATTGAAAGGGGAAGATTCTGAATGTTTCCCAAAATTTGGAGAATTTATATCGAAAACTTTTGGAAAACAAAACAAACTCCTAAACCTCTCAGTTCTTACAAAATTTAACATTTTCTAAATGCAATTTTTCTAATTTAATTATAATGAAACAATTAACAATTGTTACATAACAAAGTAAACAAGAACTAACTCAAAATCCAACTTACAGCAAGTATAAAAATCACCATCGTTTATAGTGGTAAAACTAATTCAGGGATATTCAAAAACCAACAAAAGAACAAACTCGCCTTGAAGTAGGCCTACTGCAATTAAAAAAATATTATGTTATAAACTTAATAACAACTTTATATTTTGAAGACGTAATCAACAGTGAATATTTGGCACCTAATTCATTAACATATATTAAAGTCTTCTTCAAAGATATTATTGCAAGTTTATAAAAAAGATACGTTTAAGGAACCGAGCTGGGAAACAATGGAGCCTCAGCATTGATAATTGACACTATCATCAGCTAAAAAAGTGTTCTAATTAGCTTAATGAGGAGCTCATTATGTTAAACTTTAAATATCATCATATTTTAGGAAGCGATGAAATATTTATGGTAATTTATCAATCATTTCAAAATTCTCAAATACTTTTAAAATGTGTTAAATAATCAAAACATGTGTCTTAAGCTATCAACACTAAAGATCATTTTAAAATTGTATTTAAAAAAAAGAAAAAGGTTCGGAAGTTACAATTAGTGACACATATATTTTTTTATTTCCATACATGCTATTCCGTTTGCTTTAAATCATAATTTTTAACCGAATAATATTTTCGATATCAAGCTACAACATATATCAACACCGTACGTTTATATATGTACTTCGCTAAACATGATTTAAAATATAGATCAAGTATCACTTAAGAAACCATATTTACCCACTAAAAAACTCACTAACAGTATTTCGCACACAAAGTATATTTCATCACGACTGTCATATAAGTAGAATAAACTTCCTCAAGGTGTAGTATGGTAAAACTACTGGAAGTAAACAGTCATGTGAATACCAAGTTGAAACTCAAACTAAGGATCACATAGTTAATTACTACCCATTGTGATCTTTTCAGGTGGGATTTGCTGGTATTCGTTGTAACAATGTTTTGTTAGATTTATATTAGAAAAATTAAAATATTTGAAAAAGTATTTGCAATAGAAAATTAATTCAAATTATATAAAATTGCAATCAAAATTTTGCAGTTTTTTATAAAAATTGAGAATCTTAGCCCTTCGAATAAAAAAAGTAGATTTTCCCCATTAGAAATAAAATAACCAATATTTGTTACAACAAGATTTTTTCTATGTCGAGTCAGATTGACAGGTATTCTGCAATTTACAGGTTTTGGTGACGTTGTTACGTGTACTTCCTCCTTGAAGCTTCCTGATTGGTTCTAATCCCTTTTGTTTCGAGGAAAGGTTCACGTAGAGGGGAGCACTACGTAAATACTTCGAGTAACGGTCTTTTCTGCCTGTTTCACCACTGTATGTTGTTGAATTAGTTCGCCACTTTTTGAACCGTTCTTCCACTACAGTCCGGAGCTAGGCGATTTTCCCTCTGGAAGCTTTGATTAGTTGTGTCGCGCAGTATGCGTGTTGTTTAGTTGTGCGCGACTTTGATGTGTCGGGCAGTGCCTTTGCTTTAAATCGAATTTTCTCTAGGAGCAACGTAAGTTCAACTTTTGTTATTAACTTGTAGATTCTCGTTGTTAGCTCTGTCCCCTGCCCTTTTAGCTGTTCACACCAAAACCTAGTAAGTGTATCTTAGTTTTTCTTGTTCTTTTAAGTGCCGCTCTTCTATCAACAGTAAATTTTGCCAGAATTCAGATTTTAGAAATAAAAGAAAGAAATTTTAAAAATCAAAGTAAATATTGTTTATTTTGTTGTTTTGCAGATTCCTGAGGCAGAATCATTAATTCATAGAATCACACATTAAGAATCATTTCAAATAATACATAAAGAAGATATTAAATTATTATCAATTGTTTAACACATTAAAAGTTTAATTTCATTTTATTTCTTTATTTGAGAAAAGTTTTTAAGTTTGGTCTTTAATTTTTAAATAAAATATTTTTAGATGAAATATATATTTTTACTATGTTGAAGAGTTTCATTTTATTTTCAATTAAATTTTATTAAAGAAGATAAGAAGAAAATTGTATTATTTGCTCCTGTATTTGGGAAATTCAAAATAAACAAAAATATATTTGTAGCTATTCTGATATTTTTAAAGAATACGTTACATCGTTCAATTGTATTCGTGGGGTGGGTATTTAGTGGTTTCGAAACATGAACTTATAGCTCCAGGGACTTTACAGTGTAGTAGATTAATTTCTAAATGTTTAAATAGGGGTTTCTACTTTTTATATTTTTCCCCCGTGGCAGGGAAAGCAATCCGATAAATAAATATTATATTTTAAATGTTTGTAAAACACCGATATTTTGTCAGCTGGAATTGATCGTTTGTTCTTATAATTATGAAAAAATTTATGGAATATTCTTCCATTACTTACGGAATGATAAAGTTGTATTACAAAAATATGTTGTACTAATGTTCTAAACCGTAAGTGGGCGTATTACTTTCCGTAATAGTATGAGTAAATGAGAAATAGGAATTTAGTACCGTCCTGAGTCCAAAAGTTTGTCATTTCTGATTTTGTGACACGAATGATAGAACTTGCAATAAGGTAGAATCATTACCTTATTGCAATAAGATATAATCGTCTCTTAAAAGAGTGTAAGATTTGTTAAGAAGTATTGATTGCTTTTATACTCTATCTTGATGTTTTTTTGGGTCACATTACTCACTGTTCCATAAAAGTTTAGGTATGCACAACATATATGTTACCTGCCAACCGTTTTGTTGAATAATAAATTCCTTGTCTTAGCAATGTTTTCTTGTTACAAGACTACCTCTTCTCCTTCTTTCCAAAAACATTCTTGACATCACCTTTATCTTTAAAGGTTCTACTCATCTTAAATAGTAGTGACTTGCATAAGTCAAATCTTTCAGGTGCCAGATGACGTTTTAACCTAACGCTGCTTCATGATGTCATAAGGAGGGGTGGGGCTAGTGTGTGAGGTGTTAAATTGGGTAAAGCTAGTTCAGAACGGTTTCCAAAAAAGCTCTTACATATTAAGTTAATTCTTGCAAGGAGTTAACTAAATAAGCAAAGGTTTTTGATAATATTTTATTGTTTTATATATTTATTTACAACAGCAGAAAAAGAATTATATTTTAAACATCATTAAATCTTATCTTGAAGCATACACACAATTGAAACAATATAATTTTACTGGTAAATGAAACTAGTAATTTTACAACAATTGAAACTAGTACATGTTTATATTCTTAACCCACGATACATATACTTTTAGATGATTAAAGGAACGGTAAATAAGTACATATAATTTCAGGTAATCAGAAGAACACAATTCAGGTGAGTATGTTTAGCACTACAATTACTAAACAAACATGTTTTTTATTGTAATTAACATAATTGACTGCATTCTTTTGAAATATCTACGCGTATAACCTTTTCTTAATTTGTTTAGGTTTATTATCTTTCTCTACTCCCTAAAAAACACATAGCTATAGTTAAATTTCAAATCCTTTTTCAAGTAACTTAATCAATTATTTGCGCAACCATTCCACAAAATGTTCACTTGTTAAAAATAATGTTTTGAATTCAATATATTTCTGACTTAAACTCATTGCAAGCGATTCGCCTTATATATCTTGAGACCCATCCCCCACCAAAACTGGGGGATGGCTCAAAACCAGATAGGCGATAGGATCACGGGAGTAGTGAGGATTTGTCAGTATCTCCGGAGGTTGGGGCACTGGGGAATGATAAATGATAAATTAAGGTGGGTGGGTAGGTGGGTGGGTGGGTAGGTGGGTTCGGTAGGTGGGTGGGTGATGGGCAGGTGGGTGGGTGGGTAAAATTATCATTTATTAAAACATTGCAAAACTAGGCAGGTGGGGTGGGCGAGTGGGTGGTTGGTGGGTGGGTGATGGGCCGGTGGGTGTGTAAAATTATCATTTATCAAAACATTGCAAAACTAGGCAGGTGGGGTGGGCGAGTGGGTGGGTGGGTAGGTAGAAATTATTTAATTTTTCCCCACGGGGCTACTGGGGGGAAAAATACAAGTTTTTAATTTTTCAGGTTGAGATTTGGTGACATTTAGCCCCGTGAGCAGTAGTGATTTTGTGAACTTTGTAACAATGTGTCGAAAATTACAGATGCTTAATTCATGTAAGTCCCTTACCCTATTTTGGTATTTCAACAAGTTAAGATGTTATTAAACCTCATAACTTGGAATGCATAGTTTGAACCAGTGGTCAAGCGGTCTCAGACATTACGACTTTGAGTTTTACGAAATACCAAACATGGTGAAACTACCCTGGCATATCCTAAAACTTGGAGAAATTCCAATGATTTTGTAAAGATTAAAAGTATGTACTGGTACTTGATTGCGTTTGTTAATCGGACTTTGGATACAGTTGTTCTTTGCAAGAGTACTGAAGAATATCTCCTTTTTGAGTATATATTCTTGGAAAATTCGATAAGTTTAAAAGAAATAGAGTTGAACTGAGATGGGTTATGGAAGAATATCTCATTTTCAGTATAAAAACTTGAGAAATTTAAAAAAATAACATTGATCTGATTGGTATGACAATGTAAAGAGTCGAACTTGAAAAACTGGGAATGTTTCGATAAGTTTAAAAGATATAGGTTGAACAGAGAAATATTATGGATAAATATCTCGTTTTGAATGATAAAGCTTAAGAACTATTGATTAAGTTTAACCTTTTCACTCAGATAGAGTTAAATTTAGAAAGGGTATAGAAGAATGTAACCTTTGAAGAATACAAACTTGGGAAAATTCTATTTAATTCTTTTTGAATTATTTTTAAATTCTTTTTAAGTTCAAAGTTTAAAAAGACATAAAGTTGAACTTGGAAAGAGTAAGGAAATACTATCTCCATTAGAGTATAACATTTACAAACTTGAAAAATTTCTTTTACATTAAAAAAGACACGGAGTTGAACTTACAAAAAAGTAAGGAATACATACTTTAAATTTAGAAAAGAGTCAAAGTATTAGAACTGAGCTTGGAAATAGTATAGAACAATATCTCCTTTTTACTGTAACAACTTGAAAAAACATCGATTAAGTTCGAAATGATAGCAAGTATTATTACGTGCTTGGATAGGTTGATAGGACTATAGATAGAGTTTGAGTATGTAAGAATATCTCCTTTTGAGTATTAAAACTTTTGAGTATATCCCAAAAAATATGTATATTTGATATGAGTTTGGAAGAATAAGTTCTTAGAAGTAACAATAACAATTTGGAGACATTCCAATGATTTTGTAAAGTGTACAGTACGTACACTTGTAAAGTCGCCGGCAGTGCGTCACCAAACACCAAGATTTCAGTCACCGAGCATGTAGTATCGTTTTGGAACCATGTCCAGATCCAATTTCAATTCAGTAACAAGCGAATAGGTGACAAGCGCCGTGCGCATATGCAATTCACAATAGCGTAGTTCATTCTATATCCACTTGTAGCAGTGCGAGCTGTACTGAATTCCTGTCACTGGTATTTCTCACTTTCTGTACCAGTGACTATCGGTGACAAGCAAATACCAGTGACAAAGTCACCGGTACGCAAATATCACCCATCCCTAATTTACAGTGTCTCACTCGTCTGTTCTACTCCAGTGGGAGCATAACTGTTAATATTCGTATAAACTCTACTCATAACGCCTTTACCACTTCGCATTGTCGAATGAACATTTACGTATTGAAGCCGTTGTGTGAAATACTATGTCAGTCTTGGATAGGATGAACCTTCCAGACTTCGGAGCCGTTGCAGTCCCAGGAACCCCTGCCATCTAAATTCTCATCAGCGTGGAATACTACAAAGACGACAAGGTGTTCGTCAGTGATCCATTATTATAATACTAGTAATACAAATCTTTCGGATTAAACTCATTAAACTTTCAGGAATCATCCACCATCACTAAGGAACAGACAAATCCTACAGTTTTTATTTTACTAAATACAGTCCACTTTTCGTCATAAACTATATCAACGCTAACATAGATCGTCAACAGATATGAAAACGCCATCCTGGATAAATTTCCAATCTAGTGCGTTCAGCTAAGGGTCCATGAGTGAAGTCGTAAATAAGTTGTAAAATAACCTTACTGCTTCTACCAATTTGTTATCGAATTCACAAATTTACTTTTAAAAAATCAAGTAAGTTAGGTACATACAAACCATCACATTCTGGAATATCCTTGAGAAATCTCTCAACCGGATGAGGCAACTTACCATATGATGAAATATTTAAATCAGATCCTGCCGGAAATTTACTACTCTGAACACTCATTGAACTCAGTCCAAAAGACCCGGAAGCTTCTACCATTTTGGCACCAGCAATTTGTTTAAAGTTGGAGCAATTAGTTTTTTTTTACCATTGAAAACGTGGTACCAGAAGATTCCCCAGAACCACTTGGAAAAACAGGGGCAGAGACTCAAATAGCCACTGAAGATGGTTTATGATCGTGGCTTATCAAGCTTTGTTGAAACTCGTCCTCTATCTCCCCTTTACGAGTTATTTCCTGCTTAATACTGTCTTTTCCTTAAACAGATTTTATAGTAAACTTCATTCGTTTAATAAGACTATAGTTCAACCTGTTGTTTTTGAGAAAAACAAGTAAATATATTTTTGTGTACTTTATTGATTTAAAAATAGACCTTGTAAATAATAGGATGATTTTTTAAATTTTGTAACTACTAAGTTCAACAAAAAATAAAAGGAAACGTCCTTATGCAATGAGCTTGTATTACATTCTGTTTTTTAAAGGGAGAATTAAATTAATTTTTAGGAAATAAAATTGAGGGGTTCATTTTAGAGGTAGTCATGATAGTTTCAGAGCAGGTCATGTGATACTGCCAGAGCTGGTGAGGACTTCTGCGACTCTGATAATATCATTTCCTGGTGGGTAGGTGAGTCAATACCATTGTACGTGTATGGGTGGGTGGGTAAATGTTGACACTGAAGCAATATATTGGTTGATTAATCTTTATTCTTTTTTTATTGTTTTAATAAAATATTATGAAACTCTGTTGTTAAAAAATCTAATACTTTGTTGTACATTTTTGTAGTGTGCTTGCCATCAACGTGAACACTACTAGAGAAGTCTTGGGTGTCCGTCTTGGATGGCAATGAAGGTTCAGATGTTGGGTAGTGGGAAAAAACTGAGTGTCAGACTTGTCTGTTAGCTGAAAATCAGACCAACACTACGTTGTTCATATTCCACGTAGGTCCCTTAGTTACCCACCCATACACGTACATTGGTATTGACCAGCCCGCCCGCATATACGCATACAGTGGTATTTTTCTGGTAATTCTGCCAATCTTCCAATGTAAAGGAGGTGTGTTATCTTCATGCACAAGGATAAGATCTCCTACTTCTAGGTCGATAGCAGGCTTATTCCACGTAGGCCAACGTTGGAAAGTATGCAAGTATTCCTTCTGCCAACGTTTCCAGATATGTTTCGATTGGATTGAATGAGCTTTTACCTTCTGGTCTATTCATACGTAAATCTGTAGCGTCAAGTTCTGGTATACTAACAAGAGGAGCTCCTGTGAGAACATGCCCTGGAATCAGAGCTTCAAGTTCTCTTGGATTTACTTGTCAGTGGAGTAAGCGTGTAGCATGTTTTTGTGAGGCTCGTGAGAGGGTGGAGTGCTATATGTACTTAGGTGTAATATTTGATAATAGACTCAGTTGGACAGCGCATATACAGTTTTTGAATCCTAAACTACGTCGATGTGTGTATATGTTTAAAGTTTTGTCTAGAATACTTAATTTGAAGTTATTAAGAACAGTGTACTGTGCTTATATATAGTCAGTGTTACAATATGGAATAATTATGTGGGAAGGAGCATATTCTTCATATATTCAACCTTTAGTTATAACACAGAAGGCAATTTTAAAAGCAGCTTTGAAAAAACCAAATACATTTCCGTCAGATGATCTCTTTGAAACATTTAATGTTTTAGATGTTAAACAATAATTGTTCATTAATAATTATTGTTCATTAATGTTTGGCTTTTGTATAGTTTTAAACATGGCCACAGTTTTTACGAAACCGTTCATTACCCCTACGCCACCAGGTACCAAGTAAATATAGGTATAAATACAACTCGTGTAACGAAATCAATCAATAGGACAAATGGAATGTACTAGGCTCATATTTTATTTTATAATCTTCCGCAAGAGATGAAAGCCATAGATTTTGATCGTAAAACATATTTTAAGAAAAAAATTACAGTATGGTTACTAGGGCTGGGCAGAGATACTTCCAGTGACTTGCTATGGTCAGCGTAAATCACATGACGGTCAGCCCGTTTTGGATATGTTCGGAGCAATTGAAATGATTGAGAGAGACATTGATTGAGTAAGTAAGGTAAGCAAGCGTGTAGGATATATGTAGAATGTTTATTGGAGAATAAGCGTGAGTGTGAGTGAGTCAGTATTGGTGAGGTTGAACGTGAGTATGAGTGTGCAATGTATTGTCATCTTGTGAGTGGTTTGAATGTGAGTATGAGTGTGCAATGTAGTGTCATCTTGTGAGTGGTTTGAATGTGAGTGTGAATGTTGCAATATAAGTGTCATCGTTTGAGTGGTTTGAACGTGAGTGTGCAATGAGAGAGTCATCTTTTGAGTGGTTTGAATGTGAGTGCTCAATGCACAATGAGAATGTCATCTTTTCGAGTGGTTTGAAAGTGAGAATGAGTGTGCAATGTAAGTTCATCTTTAGTGTTTGAACGTGAGTGTGGGTGGCAATAAGTGTTATCTTTCGAGTGTTGAACATGAGTGTAGTATGCAGTGATAGTGACATTTTTTCAACTCCTTAACTCTATTTTACTGTTAGTTTATGTTAGTTTCCATTATTATACGTAATTTTACACATCTTCACAATGTTTGTTAGTTTCTTAATGTTTTAGTTTACATTATTAATTGTTTTAGAATTAAGTATTTAGTATTTATTAACAATTCATAAACTGAATGAACTCAGCTATCACCCACAGGTGGCGGCTTTTCTCATATTGTTTGTAAATGTTATGTGTATTATTTTCTGAGATCAATAAAGATTATTATTATTATTAACTCAATATGAACAGCTTTGGTAGATAAGAGTAGTATAAATTGCCTGCAAATCCTCCCCCGCCCTAGGTCGAGGGGGGTCCGCCGCTGCAGCTGCATCTGTGATGGGATGACATGGGTGTGGTCCAGCCTTGTCCTTTACTGCACTTGTTTCCCGGCAGCTGAGACCCGCATCTGTGCCGTAATTGGCAGCAGTTTTCGTGTTGTGGAGACGGTACTTGTTGAAGGACGTAGTCCTTAGCCTAAGGACGTAGTCGTGCAAACCACGAGCTAGCGGGAGTCTAAAGAGAAAATAAATACATAAGCAGGAAAGAAAGTTTGTTTATTGTTCTATGCATAAAACAATTTGTGTATATTTTTTCGGTCAACTCCTCAGTAGCTCCGGATCGAAGAAATACTTCATCCTGGTCATCAGCGGTGGTATTATTTTCCCCCCTTACACCTGACGCCCGCAGTATTTTCGCATCGTGCTGTAGCTGCATCTTGTAGGAACTTGCAAAACGGAGCATTGCTGTAGTGGTCCTCATCCGGATTGTCACCGTCCAACCAATCGTGTATAGACAGGCTGCAATATAAACAGAGAACCACATCTCGATCGCAGGCGTGTCGTACGAAAACCAACTCCCCGCGATATTTTTGGT
>JAQJVL010009912.1:0-14264 GCA_035578905.1 Stictocephala bisonia | reverse complement strand
TATATCAAAATTAATCAATCAAAACACTTTTGTTTTGAAGTGGCTGGTTAATTGATCATATGTAACATCTAATTAAAATTCTCACACAACAATTTGTAAATAACAATAAAATTAAACGTCGATTAACAAGTATGAGAATTGATGAGAAGATTAATGAATTATGGAAGAAAGTAGAGAAACGAGGAACAGATTTGGTTTTACTACCTAATTCTAAAACTATTAGAACAAAAAAAAGGTTCCTTCAATTTTCCAACCAGTAACGTTCTCCGGCCCAAAGACTTATTTGAGAAAACTTTGAAGTTGTGCAGAAAACGGTACATTGATTACAGATTTCAAAATCCTGGAGTCAAAAGATATTCAATCTATGGTAAGATATAAAAAGGACTATCTAATATTATTTATAGTATTTAAATTATTACCATATAATATATCCTACTACCATTATATACTAAGTTTAAGTGCTAGGTTTGTTTAAAATGTGATTTCTGGGGCGGCCCCCTCGCTTTTGTCCCAATTAACCCCCTTGCTCAAAACTCCTTCCGCCACTACTGCAACTCATTACGCCATTTTTTATCAGTTCAATGCCAAGTTCTTATGACACTGCCGAGTCCTGGCGACGCACGCTCCTTGAAATATTGAGAAGTCTGAATATTTTTTTACCACTGTCTCTTTCCCTTGGTATTAAAATTATGTCTTTAACACCGACAAGACATTATTAAACATTAGGTAAAGAAGCTTTTAGCAAATAACTCACATAACTGAATTTAATGACTCAACATATCAACTTTATATTTCATGGTTACTATTCATACTGTTGTAATAATACTTAACAGCAATATAAACTAATAATAGAGAAAGTTATTTTTATTATCATAGTAATTAATAACTATAACCATAATTAACTGAATAAATAAATTATTCCTGTTAATTAGTTCTTCTCATTTAAGCTGATGTAAAATGGACATATTCATAATGCAAAAAAACATGAAGATTTTGTTGCAAATATATACTTATCAAAATAATATTACATACATATTGAAGAATTAGAAAGCTTACGGGATGTCACCGCTTGGACCAGAGTGGCTCCCGCTGCGAAATAGTACAGCTTTTGTTACACAGACCTAATACCACCAATCCCCTTAATATAATAATCTACATGCCTAGCCTGTAATGGTGAGACAAGCTGATTCATGTAATAACAACCAGCGTTTTAGCCTAGTTAATTATGATCTTTATAGCTTGATATAGATCTAATAACAAGAAAACTATTATTTTTTTGATAATATTAAGTAAACATTTTCTAAGATACAATTTTTAAGGATGTTTTCCCACTATCTTTTCTGAGAGGGAGCGGAAATTACTTCTTATCCTCAAAGTGGATTCTTTTTTAAACCCTCACATGAATTAACTGCATATTAGGAGTTAAACTGAGGAAATTAAACCGCAAGACTTTTTATAAAGACATTTTAAAAGTAAACTGAATACATGACTAAATGAAAATACTTTCTATTCTTTGAAAGAATGTTTTGAACAGCCTGTCCACAGAACCATTCAATCTGTCCACTAGAACACTAGAAGAAGCGTTTCAAATCAAAAGATTCATCATCAGGTCAATTTTTTTCTATATTAAGTTGAACTTGAAACTTATTTTATATTAAGTTCACACAAGTAAAAACATTCTGGCGCTCACTTATATAGTCCTGTGGGTGATTGACAGACAAGAACTGGAGTACACTTCAGTTATCCCCCTCCTTCAACCATTGTTTTCATTAGGATCAGCTGTGACCATTGATTTTGTTTTGTGTATGAGAGTATTGAATAATATGTTAGATTTAAAATGCATCTTGTCATCGAGTAAAAAACAAAATTATCGGCTAAAAGAATAAATAAAATGCCTGTATTCAAAAAAAGGACAAGCAAAATTGATTACTTTTACACAAACATTTGGAATTAGCTAATACTATTCCTAGTTAGTACACTAGAACAAATAGATAAGTCAATTTCAAGAGTTATAAGGAATAAGAAAGAATTAATGAGGAAAAAATTAAATAAACTGATGAATTCACAAAAGCCTAAAGAGAATATACTACTGTATGATTTTAATTTTACTTACAAACTATAAATAAAATTTCAATTTATTCTAATGATGTTGAGATAACATTCCTAGATAAAGGGTTAAGCACAACCTCCCGCTATCAAACAAAAAGAACGATTTAATGAGATAATTAATGCAGAATGCATATTAAAGAATTATACCTGATAATGATGACAGAAACTTTTATTAGATCCATGATTTCTAACAAGTTAAAAAATAGAACTCCACAAAAAATGACCTCCTTACATAAACAAGAACTTTCAATAATGAAAAGTACAAAACTAAAGTTGAATCTAACAATGCTATCTTATGCAAAGCTGATAAGGGCAACACAACCAAAATCATGTACATAAAGTATTTTGTACATTATGTAAATAAATTTTACATAATGTACAATTTATTATTGTTGATGTATGTAAATAAAGTTTACCAGTTTATCAAAAATAATAACATACCACATCTAGTTAAAGATCCTACAAATAAATATTAAAGAAGAACTTAATGCTTATTAATGCCAATAAAATATTATTTGTTCTGGAAGATATAAAATCTTTAAGTATGATGAATCCATCCACCTCATTATTATATGGATTACCTAAGGTACATAAGGACGATGTCCCTATAAGACCACTTGTAAACTATACCGCAACACCTTGTTAGAAATTATCTAAAAAATAGAAACCCTTCTTAAACAACTTGAAAATAACCACAATCTTAAGAATACACACAGCTTTATAGATAAAACTAAAAATATAAATATCAATCCACAGCATATACTTGTTTCATTTGATATAGTTAATCTCTACAACAATGTTTCAATAACTATGACTCTAGATATAATCAGAGATAAATTAAAATGATCCATACTATTAATTGAAACCTGAAGCCGTGGATGAATTAATGTTATTATTGAAAGAGATTTTATAACAAAACTACTTCAATTTTGATAGAGCATTTTTTCAGCAAACTGATGGCTTGGCTATGGGATCTCCCTTATCAAGTTCTTTTAACAGATATTTATTTTAATCATATTGATAATGAATTTATATTCTCACAAAAAACCAAACATAGACATAAAATTGCCATGTACTACAAATATGTTGATGACAATATCTTATTTTTTATGGAAGCTCTAGACATTTAGATCTATTATTTTCATAATCCTTTAATAGCCTTGCTTCCAAACTCAAATTTACTATGGAAATAGGACAATACAACAGCATAAACATTTTAGATGTAACAGTCACAAAGAATGATGATAAATTAGACTACAGAAATTTACAAGAAACCAACCACCTCAACTCAGACCATACAGCATACTTCTTACCATCCATATTCACATAAACTCAATCCATATTCACATAAACTAACAGCCTAAAACTGAATAGTACTTAGACTGGTTAATGTTCCAATGTCCGATATGAATTATAAAAAAGAAAAAGAAATCATTAAATACATAGCCATAACTAACGGTTTTAGGCCTGTTATGATGGAAAAATTAATCACAAAACACAACAAAATTCAGAAATAAAAACAAAAAATATGTTTGCATAGAATATAATCTCTCTCAAAACTATCTTATAAAGAAAGAACTAAAAAAACACGACAAAGAACTGACATTTAAAATGTCTAATAAATTACAAAAACTCTTAATTAAAAAGAAAACCTTTGATAAAAATTTTGATAAAACTGGAGTATATAAAGATCTCATGCACTGATTGTCCAGGATACTATATAGGACAGACAGGAAGATCTTTTAGCACAAGATTTAAAGAACACTATCCAGACTCCAACCAAAATAAACAGAAATCACTCGTCCCTCAGCACCTCCTTGATACCAATTATTCTCTTCAACAATTATTCTCATCAATAGATGAAAATTTACAGATAATTCATTTTGCCACAAAAGTAAACTATTAAACACACTAGAAGAATACGAAATTTACAAGTATAAAAATAATTCACATTTACTTGATCACAATATACATTATGATTCCAACATATTATTCAACAATCAATACACAAAACAAAATCAATGGTCACAGCTCATCCTCATGAAAACAATGGTTGAAGGAGGGGGATAACTGAAGTGTACTCCAGTTCTTGTCCGTCAATCACCCACAGGACTATATAAATGCTTGCCAGAATATGTTTTTGCGTGTGTGAACTTTATATTAAATAAGTCTCAAGTTCATCTTAATAGAGACAAATGACCTGATGATGAATCTTTTGATTTGAAATGAGTCGTCTAGTTATCTAGTGGATATATTGACTGATTAATACACGTAAGTAATTATTGATCCTCTGTCAGGGGCTAAAATGTCTAATTTTAACTATTCAGTTTTATATAACCACTACCATGTTTGATATGTATAGTTGTAAATAGTTTTACTTTTTGACATAATGTTCAAATTCTTCACAAGATCTATCCGGAGGATCGAAATTTGCTGCTTGGTAATAAAATAATAGTAAAATTTGTGTTTTATTAATAAATAAAAACAAACATTTATTAAAAACAATTATCATAATTTATTAACATATATAAAAACTACAATTCTCAATAAACTTATCTCACTAAAATATTACAAACTTAATTATAATAATGTAATTCACAAATCATATGAGATTAGTCCGTACATGTCATCAAATTTAATAAGGCAGTCAAATTAATTATTTATTTCAGTAGTGCACGAAAAAAACATCATGTCCTTGAAACTAGTTAAAAATGTGTGTAACAGAAATGATTAAAAATTAATTTGTAGAGTGCATTTTTCTCATGTTTTTCAAATATCCACAATTCATACTGTTGTATAGATCTGTCTTAACTTTTTCTTAAGGACCAGACGTTTGCCCGGGGTGCCGGAACTTAAAGGTGCCAAAATGTCTGAGACGATGATCAATCATACAATCATGTTCTTATTTACTCAATCATTAAGAATGGTAATGGCGTCATAAGAAAGTACAAAAAAATTATGATTAAAGTGTTATTAGTTCTAGATAAAACGTACCTGGATGCAAATCTTACAATTTTTAAATATCAAACTTTCGTCAAAAAACTTTAAGTTTAACATAATAAAGCTAAGAGTACTTTAGAAACTGGTGCTCAAATCTTCCCAGTGGAGATCATTGCTCATATTTCTGATATTCTGTTCTAATAGCAGACCATAGATTTCTTAAGAAATCTTTGTATGAAAGTCCATTCCATAGTTTTTTTCGTGTCTGCTCGTTGTGTGTAATGATGCTGACATCGATTCCTGTGAGTGTCTGCACAGTTAAGATGTTGGTTATAAAGTGGTCTATAGTTATACAATCCCTAACACACCCCATTGGGGGGCATATTAAGTGTTTGTATCCCTTTTCATTAAGTTCATTAATCAGTTTGTTAAATGCCTGGTCATAGTCACTTTTCTGTGGTTTACGATTGAACTTCAGTTTTGTTACAAGACTGTACACTCCAGCTCCTCCATCATTTGCCTGCTGGAAGGCTAAATGCTCTGACAAGCAATCATCTTCTGTTGGCCTACCAAACTTTTTCTTAAAGGCAAGTGTCACCCCAGCAGTTAATTGCCTGTCTTTTACAAAGTCAGCAGAAATACAGTGGGCAAATGCAACATATTTTTCATTCCTGAACTTCTCTATGATGTCTTCCATATCAGCATAGATGATTCTTATTTTAGTCTGATTGAGTGATGTTTTTCTTGGAGTCCACTGAAGAATCTCCATTTCTATTCCAGAAACTGGAACCTAAAAAGCACACAGATCATGAATTAAATTTTTAAGCATCATTTTTCTACTAACCTTAAAAAACGTTACATGGATCATGCACTGTCTTGGACCTGTCACTCAAAGTTTATTTAATACACTATACAGAATTAATAGACTATATTCAAAGTAGATTATCTATTTCAACTCTGGTCGAAAATTATTCGGGGATAACTAAGACTTATTACCTTAGTGATTGAAATCCTTGATTTAGGTCAGTTTCAAATTATTATTATTTATTATTAAGATGCCGATTGTCAAGATATGGGTGAATATTAGGGACAAATGAGTATGATGAAAATACACTTAGTAAGACTGAAAATAGATTATAAATGCTTTTCATTTGGGGATTTCCACATTACTAACCATTTAAAATATCTGACACTTGGGTCACTATTCGGTTTTTTAATGAGGTTTTCTATGTGTGCTCTCCATTTGAAGCCATAGTCAATGGTACCCTATAGTTTAATTTGGTTATTGAGAAAGACTTGTTGAAATTTTTTGCATTTGTTCCTTTTTATCTATGGAAACTGACTTATACGGTACTGTTTTTGTTGCATTGATAAAAAGGTTGTTTCATTACAATAGAAGATGATTTGCTAAGGCAAGTTTTGCATATTTGTAGAGGTGTTCAGGATCACCATCATTCAGGAGATGGTCGTACTGTCAGCTTACCTGACCTTTTAGGAACAGGTACTGTCTATAGCTTATGTAACTCTGTGCAGTAAGGTGTTATATGCATATTCTAAACTTTGGGGAGTATGTACACTGTTCCAGTTCTCAATTGCAAGCAACATTGTCAATTCTGTCAGGTATTTGGTTGAGAAACACATATTTTGGTAATATTTTGGATGGGATTTAGCATGGTGGTTTTAATTTTGCATTCCTGAGGTGTATTAAGGTATGATATCCTCACTAACTCTCACTGATATCTGATGGTCAGGTAAATTTGAGCAAATGGCAGTATATAGATGTGTCAGATTCCTTAGTTACAGAAGTCCTTAGTTACAGATTCCTTAGTGGAGAGCATGCCTGGTTATGTTAAAGATGTGAGGTCTTTTGTGAATTGAATATTGTCCCTGTTAGATTTAAGACTGTCAATATCAATATTACCAATTATTATTCTCCCTTTATTTTGCTTTATTTTGAAGTATGCTTTCGTCCAAAATGTAAGAAGGTACTTCTAGGGCTTCATTTATCTTTCCTTGAGGTGGTTGGTAGATTCCCAGAATGTTACTATATGTTCTTTTACTATTTGGGTTGCTTCAAGAGTCATCTCTAGGTGTATCTCTTTCTCTTCAACTTGAGTATCCTAGGGAAGCAAACTGCATTTTGAGTATATAGCAACCCCTCCTAGTTTGTGACTTTTTCAACAAAAGGATGCAACCAATATATATCCATCAATACATGAACATTGAAGTTCTGCTTCGTTTGGACCATATTTGGTAAGAATGAGAACTGTAGGGCAACTTTTTGATGGCGGTTTAGATTTCAATTTTATTGGTAATCCTACAACAATTTTGGTGAAATATCCTATTTTAAAGTTTGTAATTTTTCTTGAATTATCATGGTATTCTGCTGTTGGTGTCATCTAGTGCAGGGGTCACCAAATAGCGGACCTCAGTCCACATCTGGACCGTGGGTTAGTTTTGTGCGGAGCGTCATCAAATACAGAATATAATGTTACCAGCGCCGTGCATTGGGTTCGGCGGTAGGCATAGACACAGGCAGCTGCCCTTAACTTCCTCTTCTCTCATCCGGCCTGGCTTTGATCAAGGTGAGCAGTGAAACAAGCGACGGAGAGTTAGGGGTTTCACTTATTTCTTGATTCATTCATGCATCTTGCATTTGCAGGCATTGGTCATTCGTCATTCAGAGAGTTGTTTACATTCACATTTATATCAGTTTTATTGTATTCCAAGTTAATACTTTCAAGTTTGTTTTCTATTTAGTTCTATGTTGTTTATATTTATTTAGTTCTACTGTTGTTTACATTTATATCACATTCTTCGATTTGTCGTCAATCTGGCATTGTTTACGTTCAAGTTTTTCCTCTTCATCAGGTTCCAAAGTAATATTTTAAGTTTTATCCTTCTGGTGTTGTTTATAGTTTATATTTTAATTTTATCAATATGGATAAAAACAAAAGTTGAATCAGAAAATAGGCAGTTTCAACCTGAATGGACAGATTTGAATTGTTTCACGTTGCCAAACCGAGTTAAAGCAGTACGTGTGTGTTTGATTTCCCATCAGACATTGGCAGTAGTTAAAAGTTCAAATGTTAAATGGCATTGTGAAACGGTACATAAACCATTTGACGACAAGTTGACAAATATAAAATAGGAACTGCAATCCGTAAAACCAAACTTGAGAGTTTACTTTCAAATTTACGTTAAATCAACAGAAATGATTAGCCGGTCAATGATAAAAACTAGTTTAGGTAAGCTATTACTTAAATTCAAAATTTAAATGCATTATTTTTGTAATAAGTTGAATAAACAGCATTATTCAAGTTTAAACATACAAATATTGAAATTTCCCCCACATATTTACTAAATAAGGAAGAAACAAAAATAACTAAAACCGCTATAAAAATCTATTCCTTGAGTTGACCCCCACCTGTTGTCTAGTTTAGTGAAGAATGGCCGGACCGCTGAAGTTTGGTAGGTTCCTGAAACGGACACTTATGGCACATAATTTGTGATCCCTGATCTAGTGAGTAGATATTACAGTTATTTCATATTACAGTTCACTGAAGCATATTGCTTTCTTTTTTTAATCCACTAAATTTCACTTTTTTAAAGCTTATCTTACATTTACTCATCTTCACATTTCCTAAAATATAATTTTCAGAGTGTTTGTGTAGCTTTAAGGATTCTCCTTTCTTTTCCAGTAAGCATTGTACCTGGAGAAATGAGCTTTTCTACGCTTAAGTTAGTTAAAAACTATGAGATCCTATATGTCTCAAGAAGGATCATAGAACTAGCACTTATGTACATAGAATATGATTCATTACAACAACTTAATTTAACATCATCAAAGATTTTGCTTAAAAAAGGCTCATAAAGTTAATTTATGGTTACATTGCTAAGGGAAAGTAAACCTATATAATTAAAACACAAATATTATATTTTTAAACAGTTTTTTATGTTTTATATGCTTAATCAGTGCAAAATATAAAACTTTGTTGTAAACATGAATAATGTTGATTTTTGTTATCCATTTAGTTTTAAAGTTATGGAATTTATGGTTTAAATTTCAAAAACTTATAAAGTAAGAGTCTTAAGTTAAACTGAAAAATATTTTTAGTTTTTGAAATAAATTCTGTCTAGTTTTCTTTGGAACTGATGAGATACAATCCATGTCAGCCTAGACTAAGTGAACTATGACAGTTTAAAATTTTAATCACTAACCCAAAAGACTTGATTTATAAAAATAATTGTTTCAAATTCTTAAAGGAGGGTGGGTAAAAGGATTTTTGTCCAGGTGTAAATTTTTTGTTCAGCTGATCCTAGGGTCAATTCTGCAGGACCTTGCAAAACTTGCACGTTCTTTTCATGATGTAAATTAAACCTTTGGGAAGTGATAAAAATTTCAAAAATATACGTGCTAAACAGACTAAAATATTTATACATTTTCCCTATAATTTTTTATTTTTTAGATAAATACAATTTTTTAGCTAAACAAATGTTCTTGCTTTGTGAA
Source organism: Stictocephala bisonia (assembly GCA_035578905.1). Classification (NCBI taxonomy): domain Eukaryota; kingdom Metazoa; phylum Arthropoda; class Insecta; order Hemiptera; family Membracidae; genus Stictocephala; species Stictocephala bisonia. The sequence goes on along the minus strand of JAQJVL010009912.1, from coordinate 4,702 downwards.
TCTTATTTTTTATTTATTTACTTTCTTTGAAGATGGTAAAAAGGTTGTGTAGCGATATCAGTCATTATAGTGCATTTATTATTATGTACTTATTTGTATGATATACCACTAACAACCAACTAATGAAATAACAATTTACTCCATTATGTAACACACTTTAGATTACAAAAACTAAGAGAATTTTTTACGAAACGTACATCTTATCAATATTACCTGCTGAAGGTTTATTTCGAGTGTAGTTTTCTTTTCACGCTTCTCGTATTCTGTTCCAATATCAGTCCATATCTTTCTAAGAAAATCTTTATATTTAAGACCATTCCACAGATTTCCTCTAGAATATTCATTGTGAGTAACAATGCTAATTGAGACTCCTGTTTGCAGCTGTAGATCAAATATCTTGGTCAAAAAGTGGTCTATAGTTATACGATCCCTAACACACCCCATTGGGGAGCATATTAAGTGTTTGTACCCCTTTTTATTAATTTCTTCAATCAGTTCGTTAAATGCTTGGTCATAGACACTTTTCAGAGGTTTCGTGTAAAACTTTGGTTTCGTTACAAGACTGTACACTCCAGCTCCCCCTTCACCTGCCTGCTGGAAGGCTAAATGTGGAGTTATGCAGTCATCTTCTGTTGGCCTGCCAAATTGCTCCCTAAATGAAAGAGCCACTCCAGCACTCATCTGTCTATCTACGCCAAAATCTGCAGATATGCAGTGGGCAAACGCAACATCGTGTATGTTCTTGAACTTCTCTATTATATTTCTCATATCAGCGTAGATGACTCTTACAGTAGTTTGATTATTAGATGTTTTCCTTGGAGTCCACTGAAGAATCTCCATTTCTATTCCACAAACTGGAACCTAAAAAGCACACAGATTATGAATAAAATTTTTAAGCAATATTTTCCCACTGACCCATAAACACGTTACATGGATCATGCACTGTCTTAGACCTGTCACTCAAAGTTTATTTACTACACTATACAGAATTAGTAGACTATATTTTCAAAAGAGTTTAACCATTTTAACTCTAGTCAAAAATTACTTGGGGATAACTAAGACTTATTACCTAGTGATTGGACACTATGATTTAGGTCATATTCAAATTCACTTAGTAGAACTTAAAATAGATTTTAAATATTTTTCACTCGGAGATTTCTATATTATTAACCATTTAAAATAATGTGACACTTGGATTACAATGTTGATTTTTCTCAATAAAATAGAGAACAATAATTAATTATTAATGATAAGTTAAATCAGTTGAAACAATAATATTACCAATAATATGAATTTTAAAAACTATGTTTAACTAATTATAATGGGTTCAATCAAGCTGTCTTAAAGGCTAAGTGTTTGCCTGGGGCGCCGGAACTTTGAGGTGCCAAATGTCCGAGAGACGATGATCAATCAATCAATCAGTCATTGCCTTGTTTACTCAGTCATTAAAGAATAGTAATGGCATCATAAGAAAGTACAAAAAAAGGTTATGATTAAAGAAAACGGCTACAAATATGTAGAGGTTTAAACATTTTTTTGTTATCTTTTTTGCTTTATAGCTCTATTTACTTACTTTCAATTTTGTTTAACCAGAAAACCAATAGAGAGAAATGAATGAAATGAAATGAAATGAAAAACGTTTTATTTTGTGAGGCAAAGTTAGGACCATTAGGTCCTCTCTTACACTTAACCTCATAAAGAAAAATTAATACATAACTGAAATGAGTATATCTAAAGAGTTCTTACGTGTTCACTGCTGCTGAGCACATTATTTATAAGTTAAACAACAATTTTAAAAAATCAGAGTTTTAAGATAGTTAAAACTAAACAAATTAAGCATAAAGCTTGAAAGAACATAAAACAAAGAAGAAAACAAAAACTATTACTTACATGAAAAAATAAATAAATAAAATAAAATAAATAAACAAATAAAAAAAATAAAAAATATATAATGAATAAAATAATAATAAATAAAAAGTATTCCATGATCACAACAAACATACATCACACATACACTCAGTCCAGCATTGACAGCACGGCCAAGGCCTACAACCCCCACGAATCCGCCGACAACCACTCCCTTAGTGCCGCAACAAACCGAGCTCGACTATCAATATTTCGAGTTGAAGGATCAAGTTTATTCCACAATCTGCAGGCAGTGACAGTAAAAGATCTATTGTAAAGTGCTGTTCGATGAGCTGGAACAGTTAACATTGAAGAACCCTGACGCGTGTCCCGATTACTTATGCTGAAGTTAAACACAAAATTTGAAACTAAATAAGAAGGATTTTTGGATTGAAGAACATTGTACAGTAAAGATAAAATTTTGACCTTTCTGTACTCAAGTAACTTTAGTAAATTTAGCCGTCTGAAGTAAGGAGTGATATGTTCATCTCGACGGAGATTGAAAATATAACGTAGACAGTAGTTCTGCGCTCGTTGAAGTTTATCAGAAAGATGGGTAGGCATGTCATTGATGACAATGTCGCAGTAGTCAAAGTGGGGAAATACAAGAGTTTTCACTAGCATAATCTTAACATCTAAAGGTAAACAGTTATAATATCTCTTAAGAGTGTGAATACCAGCAAAAACCCTATTACATGTTAAAGATACATGATCAGACCATGTAAGTGTAGTATTCATAAGGAGTCCCAAGTTGTTAGTTTTGTCACAGTATTTAAGTGAATTATTATCAATAGAGATACGGGGTACTGTATCAAGATCAATCTGTGCCATCAGTCTGTTATGTCCAATAATAATAGGTTGAGTCTTGTTCTTGTTCAGTCTTAAGCTGTGCCTGAACGCCCAGTCACCAATAGATTTAATGTCAGAATTCATTCTATTAACCCCTTCATTTAAGTCTGATACATCAACGTGAGAGTATATTTGTAAATCGTCAGCATAAAGATGATATTTACAGTGAGAAATGCTGTTGGACAAGTCATTGATGTACAAAATAAACAGTAGAGGTCCAAGTACAGAGCCCTGAGGGACACCTTTGGTTACACTTCCCCAATTAGAGTATTCGTTATTCACATGTACACGCTGACGCCTGCCAGTCAGATAGGACTCAAACCAGGAAATACTGTCAGACGAGAAACCAAGATGAGAAAGTTTGACTTTGAGCAGTAGATGATAGACACAATCAAACGCTTTAGAAAAATCAAACAGAGTAAGCAATGTCACTTGTCTGATGTCCATAGCTTTTCGAATATCCTCAGTGATGTATAGAAGTGCAGTGGTGGTACTGTGATTTCTCCGAAAACCTGACTGAAACTTACTAAGAAGATCATTATTAGAAAGATAATTACATACTTGTTGGTGAACAATCCTCTCAAGACATTTAGAGAGCGCAGGTAAGATACTGATTGGTCGATAATCAGATGGAGAAGATGGAGAGGACGTCTTGGCGATTGGCCGAACAATCGCTGATTTCCAGGCAGATGGGAATATTGAGGTTGCAAGTGATTTGTTCAGGATTGTCGTGATAACAGGTAAAACTGCGGGGATTATAACTTTTAATAACTTCATAGAAATGTTGTCTGCCCCAATCGCATTACTTTTAATCATCATAATGGATTTATAGACCTCATTTTCATTTGTCATACTTAAAGTAAAATATGAATCACGAGAGAGAGAGAGAGAGAGAGAGAGAGAGAGAGAGAGAGAGAGAGAGAGAGAGAGAGAGAGAGAGAGAGAGAGAGAGAGAGAGAGTAAATAGTAGAGACAGATAACAAATGAGATCATTAAGGAGGGTTGAGGAGGAACTACTTCAGTTCAGCTCCGACCTTCGAGCTGATAAGATAGTGGCCTTGTACGCTCCGGCAAGCTTGATCTGTGTGTTGTGGTTAGCTACCGTTGCACGTTCAAACAGGTTGTGACAAGGTTTAATTTACTAGTTTTATGCTATAAAACTTAATATGGCGGCTTTTTGTGGTATCTGTGAGTTAGAGTGAAAAGAGGCGAAGTTATCAGTTAAGTGTGGTGGATCCTGTGGCCGGTATTTTCATATCCAGTGTGTGAAAACCGAAGGAGTGAAAACCCGAGCTGGAAACAAAGAGTGGAAATGTGAAAAGTGCTCCGCATCGACTAGTAGCAAGTCTTCAACAGAAACAGCCCCTTTAATTAAGGAGTTTCTGGTCTCAGTTCTCGAATCATTTAAAAAAGATGTTTTCAATGAGCTGAAAACTTATTCTTCTCAGACGGAGGAGTTTCGACAGACCATTCAATTTTTGTCTGATAAAATGGATAAGTCCAATAAAATAATGATTGAGATGAAGAAAGAATTTGCTGAGTTGAGGAAAAGCAATGAAGATCTGAAGAAGGAAAACAAGCGGCTCAACGATGAAGTATCATGTCTTCAAGTAAGGATGCAAGGATTGGAACAATACTCAAGAAGATGCAACTTAGAGATCAGCGGACTCCCTATGACACCTGGAGAAGACCCTATACTGCGAGACGTGGGTAAAGCTATCGGCGAGGAGCTGCGAGACAACGAGGTCATGGCAGTCCATCGGGTCCCATCCTTCAAGAAAAACAAGGCGCCGTCACTCATCGTACAGTTCCAAACTCGTGGTCAGAAAGCAGCCTGGATCGCCAGCTTTAAACGAAAAAAAGGAATGACAGCAAACGAGGTAAACAAATCATTTCCAACTCACCGTATATTTTTAAATGAACACTTGTCGCCAGCAGTGGGGGGGGA
>JAQJVL010009911.1:0-14272 GCA_035578905.1 Stictocephala bisonia | reverse complement strand
CTCCCCACATTTCCATCCAAATCATGAAGGCTAAACGTAGTTTTCTTATTGTTACAAATTTATACAGATTTACTTTAGCAGTAACTGCCACTTAAGCGTTCGCTGTTGCCTTGAAAAAGCGATCTCTGTTTCTTTTTCTCTGTGGTAAGTGTGACGTAATCTTCACCAGCACAATAATTTTAGTAATTTGTTTGCTGGATTTTGTCTTACAGTATTGCCATTTATAAGTTGTAAAAATATTTTAATTTTATTGATAATATAATTTAACCTAGTATGAATATAATAATTAAATTGAAATAAAAATGGTACGGTTATGATTTTTTTAATACATATTAGAGTGAAATATCAATTTCATTTCAATTTATTCGACAGTAACATACGGTAATCAAGAAAACAAATAATATCTTATTGTAACTGACGATTTTTACATGACTATCCTGAGTTTATACAGAAATATTACAAAAAAATCATATTATTATTATTATTTGTTTTTTTTTCCAAAAATATTAAGACTAAAAATATGACAGTTAGCAGTTAAATTGAAGAAACCAACTGTATAAATTAATTGAACTAATTTTAAACCTTAATTTAGTCAATACAACAGTGAATTGTATTTATAAATATAGTCTTAACAACATACAGTCACGACAATTCCATTGCAGCACTGTAGAGCTAGCGCTCCAAGTAGATATCCACCACAACTACGCTGCATTAAAGTTCTATTGCATTGTATCTTGCAAATAAGTGGAATGATAACAGTAAAAGAAGTGCCATGATAGATTACTAATCATCAGTAATTTGACATTCACTAACCACAGCTGTGGATGTAAACAGTGCAGAGACACGCTCTGCTGCTGGCTGGCCGCTAGGATCGCTAGCGTCGTGCTTGTCACCAATAACTAATGGAGTGTCGTAATTGTACGTTACTTGACTGTGTTATTAGTGTAAACATATGTTATTGGCGTGCAGTGGCACTGGTTTACAGCGAACTACATTATTGCTGCATGTGAACGTTTTTCGACACTCAAACTACTGAATCACATGAACGTTTACGATTGACTTCACGATATATTTATGAAATAAACCAAGCGATAAAACGAAGCAAGTGTGAATCTATGACGTTTTATTGCGTGAAATATAGCCTGGTGTTAACCTTAAAAACATTAGTTTTATCAGAGGCCGGTAGATCGTGCTTTTCCTTCAAGTCGAGAGAGTGAAGAGAGCGCATCGACTATCAGCGTTCGTCGCACCGTCAGCTGATTATCTCTGTCTCTCTCGCACTGCCTTTATTTGAGAACAGAGAACTCCCTTGGTGACTTTAAACCTAAAATCTCTTCTTCTTTTAAAGATATTAATAAATTTTGGTAAATGTATGTTTATAAAACATGGAGCAAAAATAGTTGTGTAGTAATACATTATTTTACCAGAATACGGCAGGATGTTTTAGAACAATTTCTTTCGCTTTTTGAAATTGACTTGCTATGCAACAAATTATGCATTTTGTCACTCGTTTAAATGAAGTAACAAGTGTTCATGTGAAATAAAAACAAATTCAAAATTAAATTAAATTAAATTGACACTCTTTGGAAAATATTGCAGTTTTCAACTAATCATAGTAAGTGTATAAGATTATTGAAAACATCGTAACGAATAAAACATTAGTCTATGTTTATAATATGACAGTATTCGTTAATAGCTACACTGGAGAATGACAGTTTGTGGTGGGGTTACGGCTGTGGCGGAGAGCCGTGGTCCAGCATGAGTCGGGTCGCAGGGAACCCGAACAGCTGCGATCACTGGAGTCTGGGCCAGTAGTTGGAGATGTGGGGTTACGGCTGTGGCGGAGAGCCGTGGTCCAGCATGAGTCGGGTCGCAGGGAACCCGAACAGCTGCGATCACTGGAGTCTGGGCCAGTAGTTGGAGGAGATGTGATGGTCACTGGCTTGGCTGGGTATCTGCACGGGGACCGACACTCCAGCGGATATCACACCTGAAACAACAGGATGTGAAACTAAAGTTAAAAGTTAAAGTTCGTCTTATTTTACCAGGCGAAGTTAGGGCTAAGAAGCCCTTTCTAACAATTAACCTGGAACTACGTTAGAACCCGAGTGTGGATCTTGACAACACCCTAATTCAATCATATTTTTTAAGCGATGTAAAAATACAAGTCTAAAATCTAACTTTGATTATGTTAAAAACAAAAGTAAGGAACTTATATTTCGAAAATTTTCTTCCGTAATTTTAGTCTAATTTGATTCAACTGTCATATAACAAGTGCATTGAGAAATTTGTAGATCTCAAATTACATACAATAACCTTTTATATAACTATATTCTGTTAAAAAAACTGCTACAGTATCCGCTTATTTAGGTCCCGTCAGGCCGGATTGCATGTTTTGTGAAATTGGTTCTAGTTCTGTTTTCATAGGTAATGCCAGCGTTCCCCTTATCTATGTTTCTCTTCTCCCCATCTCGTCTCTATCATATTGTTCTTGGTGCTAATGACATACCTGTGCCAGTGCCCGGCGTGCCGGAGGTGGCGGTGGTGCCCGGGTAGGCGCCCGGGTGAGCGGACACGCCGCTCTGGTGTGCCACGGCAGGGTTCACTCTGGAGTGGTTGTAACTGGTGCTCAGTGAGTGCAGAGGGTCGTGGAACATGTAAGGGTAGCTGGAGTGGTGGTCCCTCGCCTGCTGAAGACAGCTCCCGGACACCGGTGACATTGAACTGTAAAACATACGTAAATAGAGTTGGTTTACCAATAATACATCGACACTGTTGTTTGTTTTACATTTATAGGAGAAATTCATCTTTTGTTTAGTTTACTTAAAATATTAAAAGAATTTTCTCTTTTTTACTTTCTCTTATATGCGTTAGCATAGAGAAAGGATTGTGATCGTTAAAAATCTTTTTTACAAGGTGATCTAAAAATCCATTTTATGGTCCCCTGAACCCCAAACAAATGGGAGTTTCGAAAACAAATTGTGATGTCTGTCCGTATGTGTATGTGCACTTCACTGGAGACCAAACGGAAGAATACATTTTTACTAAATTTGGTATGTAGGTGTATCAAGCGCCTAGTTGAATATTTTTTCATTCTTTTATATTTTAGTTTTTTTTTTTTATTTTTACGAGTAAAAAAACATACAAAAATTGAATTTTCTCAAAAACAGTTCTAACGATTTTGATTAAATTTTCAGGATTGATGATAATTACAATTTCAAATAGTTTAGTAAAACATGCATGTCTCTAAATTCACTAGTTTTTTAGTTATGGCAAAAAAACCATATTTGGGAATCAAACTGGTAATTTTCAAAGTTTTGATTTTTAGTGTTTAATATGGGGGAAAGTTTGTGCCAATTCTTTGGAACCATTTATTACTAATGTATTCATTAGTAAGACGACGATCTTAAGGATGCTAACGAAAATGAGGAGCGAATGAGTGTGATGAGTATAATGAGTGTGATTAGTGTAGTGAGTGTGATGAGTGTAAATGGACGAGTGAAGTGACAGTTCCTAAGTAATTCTGTTCCTTAAAAGAAGCACTTATTAATAGCCCAACAGCCAAGGCAACTTAGGACCGACAATTTTACGTTGAATCCGAACCATATAGTATATTGGTCTGATTTTCAGCAAATTGAGAAGCCTGATACTCAGTTTTCTTCCCCATTCAAGATCCGGACCCCGACTTCCACTCAACACGAACACCTCAGACTTGTCTAGTAATGTACATGCCGATGGCAACCATTGAGCGGACAACATGTCATTATTAAGAGGACTGAGTATAGAATCTATCGCCTACAATCTACTCTTTATCCCCCAGTAGCTACTATTTTTTTATAGGTTACAGCACTTGAATTTCGTAAGAAACCATATGTGACGCCGTACAGTCGTGTGATGCAAAAGTGATACTCTTTGATATTGCAGCGGCAGACTTTGAAGGCGTCTCGTTGTAATTCTTCAAATAGGACTGAAATACTGTAGGGAATTCCGAAATAAAGAAAACCACAACATTGGTTTTTCTTTACAACATTGGTTACTGTGAAATTTTTTTGAAATTACCATTATAATAGCAAAACAATGACAATGAGTTTGCGAAATATCTGTGTTTACATGAACGTTTATACTTTCATACCAACGGACAAGTCCCGAGTAAGTTTATAAAAGACTTGTGAACATTTATAAAGGAAGTTCTTAAAGCCAATAATGGAACCATTTTAATTGTAATTTAAAAGCCAGTCTATGGTTATCGCTTTATATTCATTTTGTAGTTATTTCTGCAATTTATATTTATTATTTTTCTCTTTTTCTTTCACTTTATCAATCAGTGTGTGTTGTCACAGAGAATAAAGTAACAAAGGTCGCATACAATAGGGCGCTAAGTGTGTCGATTTCTCCAGTTTGCCGTCAAGGCAGGGCCAAGCACCTTCTCAATCCCTTACTTACCCTCCCAAAATCCTCAAGGATAAATGTAGTAACTATTACTACATTTAAGATAAACGTAGTAATTATTACTACATTTAAGATAAACGTAGTAATTATTACTACGTGGTAACTACTAGATGTAAGATGTACATTAGTTGTAATCTATAACTGCCACTTAAGCGTTTGCTGCGGCCATCGAAGGCGACACCAGTTTATTTTTTTCTCTGTAGTGTGCGTGGAAAACGTAGGCGTTTGAATTTAACTAACTAAATAAGCCAGCTTAAACGTAGTGTCTCATTTTCTTATTAATAGTTGTGTTGTTATTTAAATAACTTCAGCTTTATTTGACATATTATCAATTTCAACCCTCAGGAATAAAACTGATAATATTTCATAAAGGTATGCGTTATTATATTCACCTACTTATACAAACAGTGAACGTTATAAATACGTTTTTGGCAGAAGGCTGACATTCTAAACAATTCTACCGCGAAAATCGGCTGAAGCTTGTTGTACGAAAAAGCTTTCGCGAAAATCTCCCCAGTGTTTTCGATAATGCAATATTTCACACTTTCTGGTTGGAATGGAGTGTTCCATTTGTTGAGCTGTAAATAAAAGAAGATAAAAGGGGAAGAAGGCGATCTTCCGATTATTTTTCCAAATTGTAAAAAAGTAAATGCCAATAAAACTGGTAGGTAAAATACTCTATGGGAAAAATATCCGTAGAAGTAAGTCACGCTGTTTCAACAGAGGGACTGGGAGAGGAGAAGAGGGGAAATAATCCTGCCATTATTTTAATGCGCGGTTCCGGGATTAGTGCGCGCAACCCCCGTGAGATGTCGCCGCTGTCAAGTGACCGGTCACCGCCTCAGGCGGAAGGGAGCGGCCAGATTAACCGGTCCCGAAATAAATACTGCACTGCTTTGTTTTGGAAAATGTGAGTTTATTTCGTAGCCTTTGTCGCACTGTTCTGTTGGCTGCTTTTGATGGAGTGACGTCTGTGGGAAGGTCGTTTAGATTGGAGAAACGTGTTTGAGCACAGAGTAATTGTGTTTTTTACTAACACCGAATTTGTTTTTGAGAATGGAGGACGTTTACCATTTTTATATGCGTGTTAAATGTTATATTATATATTGTTTCTCTCTAGGACGCAATAATTATCGGCAACCATGTTTTTATGGATTTTATTTCATCACTGGAAAACGATTAGGTTCTTTTTCTGAATTTAGTCCTTTCATGTTCTTGCTTATTTTTATATTCGGGAATTATAGAGAAGATCCTTGAATATATCGTTACTTACAAATACGAAGCACTCTGTTTGTATATTGTGTATATCTGAACAATGATAGAACGTATTCAGCACATTTTCTTCTGTGAACATATAAAGTACACATCAACTTAAGAGTCTGCAGTCGGCCATGTTGGTTTTAATCCCATAAGTAAAATGTTATTTGCGAATCCATTTTTTTCCTTATTTATTGACAACAATTTTTGTATGAGGTGTCATTTTAAACGTTTTCATGCGCATAGAGTTTGCTTTTATTATTATTAAAATATAAGCCTAGTTAGGAAAAATAGGTGAAAATAAAAAGTAAACTAAACTAAAACTAATTAGGAATTTCCAAAGCAATTCCAAAGCGCAATTTCATTCTCGATCAAATGCAATTTGTCTGGAAAAAATCTGAATACAAATAAATTTTAATTTGAATACGCATGATCGTATGTCCGGTTCGAAAATAACATTGTTCTTATGGAATTAAAACTTACATAGCCGACAGCCTCTGCAGACTTTCTTCACAAACAACGCCAAAAACATGGGTTTTTACTTCAACGATTCGGTTCTTAATAATCGTACCGCAACACTTCAAGTGTCATTTGAAAGGTGACGCACTGTTCAAATGGACTATTAGTTTGTTTTTGTACAAAAATGAGTATTTTTATAATATTTTTAATCTTAAATTTGTGAAGCTTTAAATGTAATGTTTGAACATTTTTAATTTAAAACAACAACTTTAACAAACAATTAATTTAAAAATAACAATTTATGGTTTACTAGATTGGACCTTAAATAATCATACAGTGTTCACTATAACTCATTACAACAGTAAATATGAACCGTACACTTTGTTTATTTATTTTCATGCCAAATACAGGTTTGATATAGGAAAGCATGTTTTAGCCCGCTGACGGTCGATTTGACAAGTGGCGACTTGTCTGTTTGGGGAACGGACGCCTTAAGTAACCTACCGGTATGTGTATTTGCACTGTCGGAAACACAAAATTACCACTTTCGAATGTTGTTACGATAAAGTATGCAGTACCGGTAACAATGGCCAGCCAGCCGTGGCGAGTGTGTTAGTTAGGTTATGTTAGGCATTGATCCTGACACCGGAGCGCTCACTCGTACCGTTGAGCGTGCGTGGCGGGAAGTGTGTTCACATTACAAAACTAGACTGACAGTTAATGAGCCCATCCATATAGCTGATTATCACGTGAAAACCCAGCATCAAACGCTTTGATTGTCTAAATACAATGTTGTATTATATTTAGAGATATCAAATTTAGCATTGGATGACAAATCTATCAATGCGATATAAAACCAACGTCATTGCTAACAGGTTTATTCGATTTTCGCTAGCTTAATTGTACTGAAAACCTATTTTTAACTACATATATCTGTAGGCCTTTTTTAATTTTCAATAGTGTGTAGGCCTACTCTTTGTAATTGATTGAATTCATGTACAGATGATGTTAAAATGTTGTTTCATAATGCACTATATTTTCCTTATGTGTTTTCATTATGTTTTCGTTGCACAAATTGGTAGTCTCAAATCGTTTGTCTTAGACTGTGAACTGTCAAGCATATATATATATATATATATTGTTTTTATTTTTTATTTATTGTACTAAACCATTTCGTGTTGGCATAGTTAAATTTGATTAATATCTTATATACAGATATTAATGAAACAAATTTTTGGAAACGCTTTTACAACTGCTGTATGACCACACTTGTAAAAGTGTAATCTTGTATATGACCACGGTTACAAAGAACATACTTTTTGACGCCATCAAATATTTAACTACACAGTTTGATGCAGGATGAATGTAGTGATCAAACGTTTGTGTATCTTTTAAACGACAAATAAAATATGCTGCAATACATTGTGTTAAGAGTATCTCAGAGCATGTAAACTGAACATCATACAAACAGTTTTCCTTCGCCTCCCCAATTACACCAATGAAACGTTCCAATGGCAATCTGTTCGACTACTGAGTCCCACTTAAATAACGCTGCTTTTGAAGCTCAAGACAATAGTCTATTTATAGTATATATCAACTTATATCATATTCCAAAAACAGTATATTGTTAATAAACCTATTGGTAAAATATTTTCCAATTTCTTATGTTATTTAATTATCTATCAATGTTTATAAAACAATCACATATGTTGATATTAGCATTACTTATTCGATTCCACATAAACTTATTCTGTTTATTGCGGGTCTAACACATTATTTGATACTGTCTTAAGATGTCATCTAGTTGAGTTTTGTGCTTGTTATCTTGATAATCGTTTGGTTTTTCTTTTTGTCTATGTTATACTATTTTCTTCTATATAGCAATAATTAATAGTATACTAATCCCTATTTGAAAACAAACCTTATGGCGAAAAGTCAGTCTTATTTAGGTTTCACAAGTCGCCGATAGAGTGCTCTGTTCTAAATAAAGGCAGTGTGAGAGAGGCAGAGATAGTCAACAGATGGTGTGACAAAGACAGATATAGTCGATGCGCTCTCTCTCTCTCTATCACACACATAGACTAAAAGGAAATTACGCTCCGCACGATCTACCGGCCACTGATAGAACTAGTGTTTTTAAGTTCTGCACTAGGCTGAATTTTTAACATGAGGTCTGTACTTATTATAGAGATTTGTATTCATTTCTTATAACAATATTGTTGTTTTTTCTTTGTATAATTTACTATAAAAAATGGTTATCTGTTGCAGACTTAAACAACGTGGTAGTGTTAGACTTACTTGTACGTGTCGGCCATGGACGATATGGGTTGTGGGATGGACGTGTACATAGAGTTGAAGCCGGAGTTGACAGGCAGCCGGCCACCTACAGCACCCAGGCCCGCCCCTGCCCCGGGGGCTGGCGGACTGGAGGCGGCAGAAGGTACAGGCTCGCCCCCTCGCCGCTGATTACGCAGCTTCTCCTCACGCCGCCACTTGGCCCGTCGGTTGCTGAACCAAACCTGTACATAAAATTGGTTATCAAATGACGTCTTTACATATGCACTTTGTTACTTTATGGATAAAAATATAGAATATAATATTCACGACTTTGTTTAACTAATCAACTTTAACTCCTAGAATCCATAGCAATATTTTGTTGAAATACCGATTTTCGACAAAAAAACTTTAAGAAAAATAAAGACCGTTGTTACACTAAAAAGATGTATATAACATCATTATTACGTAGTTTGCCCTCATAAACACGAATATGAGATCCATTACTTCCTACAACAAATACAAACTGAGATATTTAACGAATTAGGCTCTGTTAGGTACGGTTAAGTTAGTTATTGATATTAGGTTAGAATAATTAAGTTAGGTGGGGTTATGTTAGGTTATATTATTAGGTTAGGTTAGTTAAAGTTAGGTTATGTGTCTTTAAAACCTATTTTAAATTTTCTGCTGATTACGTAGCGACATCAGACGTACTCGATCAAGTAAACAGATGGAGTGAGGCTGGAAAGGAGAAGATGCGACTGTACTGCCACGGAGGTGATATTGTGTGTCTGACAGCGGGCGGCTCCTACCGCTCGCTATTGGTCGATGTGCAGCCAAGCGGAATCCGATTGGTCGATTTTTACCGCCCCCTCACAACCCTCCCTGAGTCCGTCTGTCCGTCTATCTCTGAAAAGTAATCTCCAATGCTCTATGTATGAATATGTTATGTAAGTAATATTTTTCACAAAACGTATAGCCTATGGCAATGCAGCCTATCAAAAAGACAGAGGTAAGGTTAGTGATGAAAACGCTCTAATAAACTAATCTTATTACATAATACAGACGAAATATAAAATCGCAGATAAGAAGTTGTGAAATTGGTGTATGGAAATGTACATTAACAGATATATGTTATCCACTCATATGGAATATGACAGCATTTCGGTAAACTAGTTATAATAAGTCCAATGTTATAAAGGATACACGTTACATCACAACTATTGCCTAATCTACAACCCTTGCTAAAAGGTAATTAATCACGTCTAAAATCAATCTATTTATAATTCAAAGACGAGCTCTTATAAGATACGTGTAACCATGCTTCTTGAGATTCGTGAACAGTGTTTTTATGGATCAACATTTTCAGGAAACCCCATAAGGCTTACATATTCGTGGCCAGGGTAAAAAAAGCACGTTGAACGAAGAGAACATTTTCTCAAAATAAATATTTCTTATCTTTTTCGTTAATTCACTACCAATACTTGTTTCTGTTTCCTTTAATTTACTACCACTTCAAAATATTATATTGCTAATAAAAACTGTTCCCAATCATTTTTACGCCCACTGTGGTATCCCTTATCCGCTAGGAATCCGATATCGCTGGCCTTATCGTATCCCTTTCCAAGAACTTATACGCGGAGAGCGCATTCGTCGATAAGTCAATCATTGGATTTACCTGTCTGTGATCAACTTAGTAGCCACCTGAACTAAGCTAATCTAATATAACCTAACCTAACCGTAATTGTAATAAAAAAGTAGTGGTAGTTATGTAACGGAAAAGAAGTGGTAGCGAATTAACAGAAAAGGTCCATGCTTTTTCTCATTTCCTTTAAAATAATTTTTTAATTTCCGTTCAAAAAATTTTTTGTGCAATTAGAAGGATCTCCCCTGATAATCTAATTCGTTTCTTACCACTTTAAAACAGAACATTTTACTTTTCCTTTTTATAGTAGAAAGTGCCGGCGAAAAAAAATTAAAATCACTTTCACGTAGCCGCTACGACCACCTCACTCCTCCGTGACATCACAACTAATGTATATCTTTATAAACCTGTAATAATAATCATTACAAGGATTTGGGTAGGGAAGACTGACAAGGTGCTAGCCCAAGCTCTCATTTATATGACCCAACTTAACTCAGCCTCATTGATAGCAGTCATACTTTATAACTGAGCTAGCCCCACCTCTCAGTCAATTGTTCCACCTCATCACAGCCGTGTTGACGACAACTGTACGTGCTTCGCGTGTGTCTAAACCACACTGTTATGACTGAGTTGTTATACAGTATTATGCAAGCCCCACCTCTCAGTCAATTGACCCACCTCATCACAGCCGTGTTGACGACAACTGTACGTGCCTCACGTGTCTCTGTGCACCACACTGTAATGACTGAGTTGTTATACAGTATCCTATTATGCAAGCCCCACCTCTCAGTCAATTGATCCACCTTATCACAGCCGTGTTGACGGCAGCCTGTACGTGCCTCACGTGTGTCTGTGCACCACACTGTAATGACTGAGTTGTTATACAGTACTATGCAAGCCCCACCTCTCAGTTAATTGATCCACCTTATCACAGCCGTGTCGTCGGCAGACTGTACGTGCCTCACGTGTGTCTGTGCACCACACTGTAATGACTGAGTTGTTATACAGTACTATGCAAGCCCCACCTCTCAGTTAATTGACCCACCTTATCACAGCCGTATTGACGGCAGACTGTACGTGCCTCGCGTGTGTCTGTGCACCACACTGTAATGACTGAGTTGTTATACAGTACTATGCAAGCCCCACCTCTCAGTTAATTGACCCACCTTATCACAGCCGTATTGACGGCAGACTGTACGTGCCTCGCGTGTGTCTGTGCACCACACTGTTATGACCACCACACAGTTGTTATACAGTACTATGCAAGCCCCACCTCTCAGTTAATTGACCCACCTTATCACAGCCGTATTGACGGCAGACTGTACGTGCCTCGCGTGTGTCTGTGCACCACACTGTAATGACTGAGTTGTTATACAGTACTATGCAAGCCCCACCTCTCAGTTAATTGACCCACCTTATCACAGCCGTGTTAACGGCAGACTGTACGTGCCTCGCGTGTGTCTGTGCACCACACTGTTATGACTGAGTTGTTATACTGTATTGTGCAAACCCCACCTCTCAGTTAATTGATCCACCTTATCACAGCCGTGTTGTCGGCAGACTGTACGTGCCTCACGTGTCTCTGTGCACCACACTGTAATGACTGAGTTGTTATACAGTACTATGCAAGCCCCACCTCTCAGTCAATTGATCCACCTTATCATAGCCGTGTTGACGGCAGCCTGTACGTGCCTCACGTGTGTCTGTGCACCACACTGTAATGACTGAGTTGTTATACAGTACTATGCAAGCCCCACCTCTCAGTTAGTTTGACCCACCTTATCACAGCCGTGTTGTCGGCAGACTGTACGTGCCTCGCGTGTGTCTGTGCACCGCACTGTAATGACTGAGTTGTTATACAGTACTATGCAAGCCCCACCTCTCAGTCAATTGATCCACCTTATCATAGCCGTGTTGTCGGCAGACTGTACGTGCCTCGCGTGTGTCTGTGCACCGCACTGTTATGATAATTGATTTGTTTTGTGTGCACTCACGCGGAAGCCGATTGGCCGGTCGCCATATGCCTCCCCCCGGGTCATTACGTGAGATCCCGCAGGTCACTGCCACCCCCGCCCTTACGTCATGGCCCTTAGTAGCTGCCGATAACGATATTGTTTCTTTTATTGCCCTAATCGAGACATCAGATTTATGTGCTATCACTATTATTCGGCTACTGTTCCTGACGGGCCCGTTCGAGTGGATTTCCCTCTACAGGAGTGCAGTAGGCTTATTGTTCTGGCCTGGCGAGGGTTGCGAGTCGGATTTCCACAGAACTGTTATGTCACAATATATATATATATATATATATATATATATATATATATATATATATATATATATATATATATAGGCTATATATATTTTTTTCACAGTTTGTCCACCATTTACAAATGCATTAAGTATTAATTATCGTTAAAGTTGTTGATAGAAATGTATTTATTAGTAATGATGTTAAGTATAATAGACGTAAAATAATGTTCTAAAATGTGCCCAAGAAGGAAGGCAAAACCTGAAAACTGACTACATTCTTTTACTTTTCGTAAAATTACTCTCCTTCAATAATCTACCAATCTCGGTTTTTGGTTTCAGCCCCGACCATAAATTCACTCCCTTACTGACCAAATACTTTTAATTGTATCTGGTTTCTTAAAATACTGACATAACTGATCAATTTAACAACAAACCACAACATTAGTTGTCCCATTCCTTATAACTATAATTGTAATCAGGTGCATCGTAGGACCTAAATCCATCAAACAAAAACTTTTGTTAGAAATTCCACTAACACTTATACACATAAAATTAATCCAACAATGAAATATTATGAATATTAGAATAATTTTATACTTAAAATTTGAATTTAGTATGTACAATATAATAGTTACACCACGTTTTATAAATACCACATTGTAGGTTCAAAATAGGTACTATTCAGGCTATTTTATACGGTTTTTTGTAGGCTAATGTCGTCTCCAGTCTACGATGGCGGCATCTTACATAGAACATTTGGATGGCTATTCTTCCATTCTACCACTCATAGATTGTTGGTACGCCTATAAGAAGAACATACCTTAGGGCGAAAAGTCAGACATTCTTACAGAAGTAGGTTTAATAAGTCACGGTGAGATTGCTTTACTCTGAGTTAAGGCAGTGCGATAGAGACAGCCAGCAGACGGTACGACAAAGACAGATATAGTCAGTGGCTGAAGAAAAATACGCTAAGCCCGATCTACCGACCACTGATCGAACTAGCGTTTTCAAGCTCTACACCAGCTGAATTTTTACATGGTGTACTGAACTCATAGACAATGGTTATACACAGGAGATACTTTATTAAATGACTTTTATTTTCATGCAAATTTTACAACAGTGGTGTAATATGAATAAATGAATTTATTCCATCATAACCAGTACATAGTTATAATAAGAAAACAACCCGGAATTGACTGACCACTTTTACGAGTAGAGTGGTCAGTATAGGCAACAAAATACAACAGGTTTCTTGCCAGAGTCCAGATTATAATAACATGTTGTTATCAGCCGGGCTGCTCCCCGTGGCGTCTACACCTAACACTGATAAGGCACATAACAGGACCTGCTATGCAAGACCGTACCTTCACTGCAATTCACAACTGCTGCACTTCACTACAACACTAATAAACACAAACAATTCACTTCAGCCTAGTATAAAAATATTTACAATTTCTTATTTCAATTATTACAATACTTTACCAAAAATAAAACCAAAATACATAATACTATTACAATACAACTATAAAACACAAATAAACAGAGAACACAACTTCTTTTTTTAACTGTAGAATAAGTTACAATTTTCATTTAGTAATAGAAAAGCTTTTAAATTACTACAAAACATTCTAATGTTAACGGAAATTTTAATTTCATAAGGCAACTTGTTGAAACATTTTGGACCATTATACAGAAATAAATGCTTCAATACGGACTCGTTAATCTTAGGAGTTCTAAACATTCTCCGGACTATGCTTCTGGTACCGTAATTTAGGTCCGTTGTACCCAAATTACCACTTTTAGTGTAAAAAAGTCTGAGGACTTTAAAAACAAACAAATGTTGTAATGGTAATATTTTCAATTGAACGAAAATCGGAAATGAGCTGTCTCGTATTCTCTTGTGTGTAATTATTCTCATAAAATGATTCTGCACCACTC
>JAQJVL010009910.1:0-14272 GCA_035578905.1 Stictocephala bisonia | reverse complement strand
TAATATTCTAAAAGGTTGGGAGATTACCCTTGTTGAATACCAAAAGATCGGTCCCTCCCAGATATTCTGCAAGAACAAGACCCCTCTCGGGTAGCATGACCGAAACCATGCTACCCGCTAAATCACTTGCTTCGAAATTAGATGATAAGGCAAAGGGTCATAATAAAGGTAAAGAACGTGTTACACTTTTGCTTTGTTCAAATGCCATGGGAGCCCATAAGTTAACACCACTACTAATTGGAAAATCCGCTAAGCCACAAGCATTAAAAAAATGTGAATTTTAAATCTCTGCCTGTAATATACAGACATAAAAAACAAGCATGAATAAGCGCTGATGTTTTCAAAAAATTTTGTTGAAAACTTTGTTTCCTCAGTTAGGCACAAGCTAAAAAGTAACGGTCTACCAGATAAAGTGGTTTTACTATTAGACAATGCGTCTACTCATCCAGGCGTTGAAGAACTTAAGTGTGGCAATATTTTTTACTGCCAAATGTTACCGCTTTCATCCAGCCATTGGACCAAGGTGCGATTGAGTGCTTAAAACGACATTACAAAAAAGCATTGCTGAGCAAAATTATTGAGAACAATGAAGAAAGTGAACCAAAGAAAGACAATTTCTGTGTTAAAGGGGATAAATGTAAAAAATGTAATTTATATGTCTGCTGGTGCTTGTGTGAACAAGTGTACATTAAAAAATGCTTGGAAAAAACTTTGGTCAAATATGCCTACAATAAATACTGTTGGAGAAGAAATGCTAAGGATTGCTGAAAAAGATGTTGAGAAAACAGAATTTCTCAACTTACTGACAGAAGTTGAAGGTTGTAAGAGCCTACAAGACGAAGACGTAACACAGTGGATAGACATTGAAAAAAATGATCACGGACGTCAACTCTTGACTGAAGATAAAATTATTGACCAGTGTTTAACCCTAGAATCATAACCTTAAATTTTTGTCACACTATTCATAAGCATTCGTCTCTCAGACTACTCCAGGTAAAAAAATAAAACAAAATTGTAAATGAACAGTTATTTTAATAAAACTTATAGAACATGTAAATACATCAGTTTAAAAGAATATCATGTGTTTTTTTCTTGATTAGTTAATTTTAAATGCAATTTACACAGACTTTTCCCTGATGTTCTAAGCACATGAAGCGCTGACACTTAAAACATTTAAAACGTGTCATTCTTCTTTTTTTCGAAGGACAGAAGGAACAAATCTTCCTTTGTTGTGTTCCTTGAGGTTCTTCTTCAACAGTAGGTGCTTTTTGACCAAGGATGTCTTCAATTTTTGTCTTTAAGTGACGCTGTAAAGTTGGAAGTTGTATTCGCTCTTGTAACCATGGTAACATGAGTTCTTCACTCAATGTTTTTGCAAACTCACGGCGTACTACTGGTTGTTTTTGTTTTGCCACCATGTTATGTACATAAATAACAAATGCGTTTACTAAAGTGTCATTTATCATACAAAAAAAAAAAAAAAAACATAGGGGCCATCTCTGTGTCTTTCTGCTGCAACTCATGATACTGGTCATTTCATCGAATGCATCAACTGCACCTTTAGTTGCATTATAGAACATAACTATGTCTGGCTTTCCAGTTTCTTGAGAAATGGTGCCTTTTTCGTGTGTATTGGAAAGTAAAGGCTACTAGGCGTCTACTATATTCGTCTACTAGGCGACGCTCTAAAAACGAACACCTACACTAATCATAATCTTTCGTCTGTCATACGACGCAAGAAATTTATGGTGCAACAACTACGCTACTGCTGGAAAATGGTGGCCAAATGTATAGCCAAGACTAATAGCATGTCTGGAGGGACGATTAGACGAGCGGGTGGGGGTAGACAGGCCCGCCAACCACTAAAAACTTAAATTTCCCGAAACTCCCGTCGTCTGAGAGACGAATGCTTATGAATCCAGGGTTAAAACCTACAGTTATCGAAGATGACTCAGAGGATGACATATCAAAATAAGACAATGACTCACTCAGAAGCCATGACGACCATTGAACTGCTTATGTCTTATCTCGAAAAAGAAAATGACAACAACTCCTGCAGAACTGTTGATTCTGAAACGTATCCGAGATCGATCGGCAAAAAAACAATCTTCCTAACTTAAAGAAAAGTGTGAAACAAATTATTTTACCAGACAATCACCACTGTACGTGTATGGATGGGCGGGAGGGCCATCACCATTGTGCTTGTATGGATGGGCGGGAGGGTCATCACCACTGTACGTGTAAGGGTGGGCAGGAGGGCCACCACCACTGTATGTTTATGAGTGGGTGTGAGTTGAGTTCACTAACAAAATGTACATTTATGAAACAACGACTAAGAAAAGATGGCTGTACTAAGAAAAGACAACAACGTTTGTCCTTTAAACCATGATTAATTCATTAATTTAATGCATTATGCAATATCTATAGCAATGTCTAGATTGTAATCTAAACATCAACATAAATACTGTAAGTAGGCCTACATTTATTCTATATCTTATTTAATAGTTTTAAGTTTATTAAATGTTTACTTTATAAATAACTTTAGTTTGTTTTACCCATAACTTGTAATGTTCCAACTCCTATTTATAAATTTCATTAACTTCCGCTTAATTTTGATGTTGATCTTTTTAACATAGTTATAAAACATTCAACAATCTTTAATAGCAATTTAAAAATTACTCTTAATTAATTAGTTAAAGTAAATATACCTTATTGTCTAATGTTAATTATGTTTACGTCATAAATATTGTAACTTGAAAAAATGATTGCTTAGTTTTGTCTTTTTGTTATTGCCTTTGATTACTTTATAAATTTAAATTTACGATGTCCTTAATAACAATGCTTTAGACCATTTGTACTGTTTAGTTAGTATAATAATTAACCTTTTGAGGTCCATTTAAATGGTTAGTATACAGTCCCCCAGGTCCTATTTATTAACAGGCTTAATGGCCTGTATT
Source organism: Stictocephala bisonia (assembly GCA_035578905.1). Classification (NCBI taxonomy): domain Eukaryota; kingdom Metazoa; phylum Arthropoda; class Insecta; order Hemiptera; family Membracidae; genus Stictocephala; species Stictocephala bisonia. The sequence goes on along the minus strand of JAQJVL010009910.1, from coordinate 11,315 downwards.
TGCAAACATCTTCATTAAAAGAGAATATAATATTTTGTAAGCCTTCTGAGTACGTTATATTTTTTTTACTTATTTGGTATATTGTAAAAAGTAAAAAAAATATAGCCTACTGGTTAACAAAAAATTATAAAATAGTTTTATGTCTATATAAAACTACAACAAGAAAAGTTTTGGAACAGAAAAAAAATATGTTTATTGCCAGAAAAGTGCATTTATTTTTTTTATCTCCCCTGTGTTTAAATTTTTCTTATATCTAAGAGCATCTGAGTAATAGAAACAAGTATTTAGGAAATATAATAATAAATAAAACTACTAGCCTACAAAATAAATAAATAGAACAACTCACTGAAAATAATATCCAGGTCTGCGACTAAGTTGCCTAAACTTGCAGTATCAAATTTTCACAAAACCACTGACCACTAAAATACTTGTTCTGAAGACCAATGTAAGTGCAATAAAGTTATAATTAAATTAAAAAAACAGACTCCAAAAAGTAAAATAAAATATCATAGGCCTATACAGTAAGAGAAAGTTCAATTGCAACACTTGAGATAAAAAGTAATAGGCCTAAACTATTTACATATTTACAAATACTGGTTTTTTTCAGTCTACTCTCTATAATTTTTTTTGGTGTGGTACTTGTCAAAACATCCATTTGGGTGAAGACCTGGTTTACGAGGGCAAGTATCATAGTAAAAAGAAGTTTCCTTCCTTCCTCCGGGTATTTTGCGGTCTGAACAAACTGCACAATCCTTGGTCTTCTTCCCTTCATGGGCCTTGATGGAATGGTATAAGCCATTCATACGAATACCAGCGTCATTGTCCAAAGATGCAGGCCTACCTCTCTTACGACGCATGTTGCGGACATCACCTACCAATTGCTCTATAAGCTGTTTTCTGTATTCAAGATGACGAACAGCAGATAAGTTTTTCCTTTTTCTGTCCAAGTTGTACAAAATAAAACTATTTACAACAGAAACTTCGACCATCCAAAAGTAAAGCTTGCGCCACCATTTTAGGCTCTTCTTGGCAAAGCCGTAGCTGCTGCAGTAATGATCACTGCGGTCGACTCCACCCATTTTAGCAGTGTAGTCCGATATCATAATTGGTTTAGGAATTTGCTCTTGAATATTACTTTTTTTCGATCTAGTTACTAATTGGGTTTTGGCATTATTACATGTACTTACCATGCTTACAACTCGTTTATCTTTCCAGGCAAGTGCTATGATATTAGTTTTTTTGTTCTTATAGGCTACAACTTTATGCTTTTCTAAACTTTTTAGGTACTTTTTATTTAGTTTCTTGGGGAATCCCTTTCTGTTTGTCATAACAGTACCAGTAAGATAAATGTGTTTCTTCAATAATTCATTGGCTAAATCTATACTGGTGTAAAACCTATCTGTGTAGAAAAAATAGCCTACATTCTGTGTTGCTGTTTGCAGAGTTTCAGCTAAATGTAAAATGATTCTTGAGGTAAAAGGCAAATCCGGTCGAATCAGATTGTTTGTTGTATATGACCCATAATAAGGGATCACTACACTTACATAGCCGGTGATTGAGTCTGCTAAAACATAGAGTCGTAAACCCCACTTAGCGGGCTTTTGAGGGTTATACATTTTGAAAGTAATCCTGCCCTTGAAGCTAACAGTTGACTCGTCAACAGAAATGAACTGGCTAGGTCGGTAAAGTTCTAGGAATTTATTTCCAATGTAGTCCATGACATTTTTTAGTTTGCTAGCCCTAGACTGCATACTTCTAGCAGGAGATTCAGATGGTGGAGATACATGTAGGGCCCAAAAGATTTGCAGAAACCTTTTTCTAGAAAAGATGTCTTTGAAAAAATTTGATGAATCAACCCAAGAATCTGAAAAAAAACTTTTCAAAGTTTGTCGTGATTGACATCCCATATTCAGTAACACACCATGGAAAGCAATCATTTCTCTGACAGTTACATCGGTCCAACCCCACCAAATTGAATACTGTCGCAAAGGCATGATTTTGGCAACTTTTTCTTTTACGTATCTGTTAGTCTCCTGCACTATTTCAGCAAACAGTTGAACCGTGAAAAATAGTTGGAAAAAATCGACGGGCTTTGTTGGTGGTTCATTACCTTGATTTCTTGGAGGTACAAATCCAAAATTGGTATCATCAAAAGCAATCAAATTGAAATCAGGGGTGTTTTCATCACAAGACTCCCAGTCATTGTCAACTATTGGCGGTAGGTTAGGCCTAGGTTGAGCTCTCCGTCTCCGGCTATTATTTGTTGCATCACCACCACCGCCAATCGGTATTTCTGGTTCGTCTTCATCCTCTGATTCCACAATTACTTCACCTAATCCATTTTCATCGTCACTTTCGGGTTCAGAATAACAAAATAGGGGATCTGCGTCTTCATCATCACTATCAATGTCACTATCAAACAAAGCGTCTTCTATTTCACCATCATATAATGGTTCAGGACCAGTTTTACTGGTTGAAGCCATTTCAACTTCACTAGAAACTAATCAAAACAGATTATAACGTAATAAAAATAATTAAATCACAAACAAAAACTATTTTGAATAAAGGTAAATACGCAATCGAAATAAACTGCGACGTACTGCACAACTGAGGTTAGCGCACGAGTAGCGTAGCTGGCCGGCTGACGACAACACTGTGACAGCTGGTATTATTTTGCGTAAACAATAAAGTAAACCGTCTAAAAACAGACTGAAAGTAAAATATTTCGATTGTAAAACATCGAAAATATCGATTTTTTGAATAACTAATATCGTTAAAGTCGATATATCGCACTAATATAAGAAAAAACTAGTGTCGGACTGAGTCCGACAAAGGACCAGAACTGTCATGGCTGCCATGTCGGACTCAGTTCGCCTATGGACCGCAAAAGGTTAAACAATGATAAATTTTAACAAATACATAAAATGAGCGTTACTCTATTATTCATAACCTTTATACTGTAATGTTACATAATTATGGTTGCTAGACATTCTCACTACGTAGTTGACCTCATTAACGAACATGTCCTCTTGCTGGAGGCAGGTGTGTCTCCTCTGCACTATCTACATTATTTATAGCTACAGTACTGTACACCAAGCAGAATCAGGTTTTCAATGGTGGACTGAGTTATCCGAAATTTTCCGAAAAGGACTTGGTCCCATCAACTTCGGATAATCGCGTCCTTAGTTTACTACAATTACATCAACCTCTTAACCCTTTCCATCCCAGACATTTATTAAAAAGTTTTTAAAAAAACCCAGGTATTTTCATATTTGACTTACTCAAAAAAAACCAGACTCTTAGTCGAGTTTTTTTTTTATTTTTACAAAAAATTATAAATATTCTATTTATCCAGCAAATTTAAATTGAGTTTCACTAGTTTCCTAAAGAGATTATATGTAATATAAAATAAAATAAAATAAAAAAGGACAACAAAATTTACAACTTTTTTGTATTTATATATATTTACAAAAAATATTTTGAGTTTGTTGCGTTGTGAATGGCACTAAAAGAAATCATTGTTCAGAGCCAATAGCACTATTTAAAACAAAATTTAGTTCTCTTCAAATAAATTCAAATTTCACAATGCTGTTTAAAATTAAAAAAAGTTATAGCTCTTTTTTAAAAAAAACACTGCAGTTCGAGTTTTTATCCTACACATAACAATTAAGCCATATATGTGGTCTGATTCATCACTCTAGTCATACACACAATTAGCGATTGTATTATCACTTATAGACAACCTACCACGTTTTATTTTACTTATTTGTACCTCCCATACTACACAAACAATCACATCAGTCATGAAACAACAATTAACCTCAGCTGACGACCAAGCTGACGAAAATAACACAGCTGTTAATGCAAAACAAAGGCAACAAAATAATACAAGTTGTTGTACTGTAATAAAGCATTCTATTGTAATAAATCATATGTTTAAATAATAAAAAATGTTATTCCGAATAATTATATCATTAAATATATATTTCGAGTTAATAAAGATTTATAACAAAATATTTTCTAAATGTCCAGTAAACCGAACTTTGGAATGTTAGGAAGATTTTTTGGACGTCTGGAACACAAGTCGCTGGGCTTTTTGGTACATATTACGAACGTCCGAAAAACAGGACTCTGGGATTGAAAGTGTCAAATTTAGCTGTGATTATTTCAATCAATAGCTGTTTGTAATTTGTGTTTTAATAAGTTTTATTACTAAACCAGACCTAAAATGGCAGGTTATTTTTTTATTTTCTTTAGTCTTATAAGTTTTGTAATATCCTCATGGAAAACTTACATTAAATTCTTCAGTGTTGCATACAAATTTGAGCATCACATTATTCAATTTAGAAAAATGTAGGTGTTTAAAACTTAAAATATATATGTTCTCTGTCAAAAACATGTAAAGAATTATACCCTGAGAATAAATAAAATGTTACCAATTTTTAATTTTGAAAATGTCTCATTAATCGATTTTTAGGGTGTCTTATGCTTGATATTGGGTAAATGCTAAAAATATTATGTTTTGTTTTTTTAATGACTGAATCCACATGATTTGTTGGTTCACTATCGTAAAGGAATTGGACAGTTTTCTGGGACATACTCAAAATTTACTCAGAACTGAGAACCCATTTTAATAAAGAATCAAACCAGAACCGAAAAAAAAAAAAAAAATGGAACCGACCCATCACTAACTTAAATATCTTGATTGGTGATTTTGAAGATGCATATATCTTTTAACACCATTTACTCCAAAAGTATTTTCGAGTTTTCCAAGGTATTTACGAGTATAACATTTACTCTATGCCAGTTTACTACCTAAGCTTGGACCATGATGGCAACCTGAAGCCTGCATGTTTTTGTTCATGTATTTATTTTGTGTTGTTTAAATTTAAATTTTTAGATGTGTTCTGATTGTGTTTTGATGAAGCATTTCAGCACTAGTTTTTGTTTGTTTACTATTTGAAAACATAAGGCCTGTTTTATTCCAGGGGCTAATGGTTTAAAAATTTATTTAGTTGCCTGATTTGGATCTCCAATGTAAAATATTCCTTATCTTATGTTGATATAATTTTTGCCCGAAGATAAATCAATGAACCAATTTATTATTACCAAATATTTTTATGTATTAATTTGATATAAGCCTTAATTTGATATTTATATTTTTAGTTTCGTTTAGGATTTTTTATTTAGGCTTACCTTTTTGGACATTCTTTTGAAAGGTAACATACACACAAGAATAGGTAAAACAATCATAGAGATATATCAAGACCACATCCTTAATACGTTCAGTGCGGCTGGACCGTATACGATCCACTGCTGGACGGGCGCTGGTGGCGCGTGAACCGGGCCCATACCACTCTACACTGTTGATGCTATGCAATCAGTGTGAGCTCAGCTCTTGCGCGAGGTAGACCTTACGTCGGCCGCTATACGAATGTGAACCATTCTATATTTTTGCGTTTCCCGTTTTTATCTATCGTTTTTTTCGAGCGGAGTTTTACAATTGATGTAATTTAGTGATTTCTTCATGTAAATAAGTTTGTTATTTATGTAAATAAGTGTGTTTAATGTGTAGTATTTAGTGTAATTTTTATTGTTGAAACATGGCTGACAACACTGTTGATGACCTTGACTTGAGTGACGACATTATTACAAGTGAAGATTCCGACACCGAAAGTGACGAAAGTGATGATGATGATAATGCAGTTTTGAACCCTATTTGGTGTAACAACACGGCTGGACTCAAAAAATTAACTTTTTGAAGGACAATAAGCTATTCATTGTTCCCAATTAAGCTATTGGTGGGCTATACCTGGTGATGGCTCACCTATTGATTGGTCTTCCAGCATCCCAAGGGGCTGATGGACCGTATCCAGACCACAACTTATGACATCATAAATAACTTTTTCCCATGCTACAACCAACTTCGTTTTGCTGTTTTTGGGCTGTCTATACCTTATGAAAAGTAAAATTAAATTTTATAGTACTTAGTTTCCCGGGTCGGTTAGAGTGTTTTTACTATAGCAGTTAACGTGTTAACTTAAGTCCATTACAGAAGAGAGTTATGGAAGACTAACGTTTAACTGTACTCTACTTTAGTCTTCTACTACAATTTTATAAATTTTTATAAATTATAAAAAACAAACTCAGATTGGAGTTGTGTTTTTAATTTGAACAAGTAACAACTAATTTAGGAAAATTTTTGGTGAAATAAATAATGTTTATACTTTTCAATTGAACCGTATGTTCCAGAGACTCTTCGCAGTGCTGAATCTACGTGGTGGCGTTTCTACCTCACATTTTGTTAACAGCGAGTTGTTAGCGACAGTATCATTGCGACTGCCTACTCACGGTTCTGGGTTTTTATGTGTACAAAAGTTGGGTAAGTATTTTTCTTTCTAGTTATAATACCATCTGAGACTTGCAGAACAATGTTTGTCTAAAACACAATGATAAGCTTATAACATTCAATTTGCAAATAAGCCACTCACAAATTTATATTATTTAAGTTGAAAAATTTACTATCTTAAAAAATTAAGGGGAAGGGGAGAGGGAGGAGGAGAGGGAAAGGGAGGGAGGGAGACTCAAGACTATTGTTTCTGTGTTTTTGTTTACTGATTATGGTTTTGCATAAGTTTCTTACTATTTGACTTTTTAGTCTAGAGACATTTTTTATTGTCGGTACTGACGTTAGGGGGTCAACAGTCCAAACCCATCTAACAAATACCCGTGACTCTGCATATGAAACAGAAGTGAGGCCTATTTAATGGTTTTGATTTTTTTATATTTTCTGTTTACTTCTGGTTTTGATTCATCCACATAATGGCAAATATTATTTCACTTTTAAGAGCCCAAAATATAACTGAATTTCATTACTGACTTCCATCATTCTAATTTAATTAAGTGTAGGTTAAGTTTATGACTTGGTTGCTATTACTTATTATTAAGGTTTCCTTATTTATATAAAACTGCTCAGGTCTGTGGAAAGAACAAATAATAGCCAGTTAGCTTAAATGTACCATTCCCAAGTATAAATAAATTGGTGCTTTGATTTCAGTGCCAGAATATGAGAAAGTGAGAGAGGGCCTACATCATCTAGTGTGGCTCGGTCTTGAGACTATGAAGTACAGCAATGACAAACTGCCTCCAACCTTTCACACTCATAGTTTTACTCGGCTGAAGCTGACACATGACACGGCCATGACATCTCCAGAGACATTGACTGTCCTTGACATGGACGCTTTTCTCTATGCCAACACCTTGTGTGCAGCGTCCAAACTGGAGGAGGAGCAGCTCAAAGGTTTCTTCTCTAACGACAGGCCTATGACACTTCCTGCAGACATCACTCACCTTCTCTGCAACCAAGAGCACATTAACTGGTATGTACCGGCCGGCTGTGTGATGCATTGATGCTATTAAAAGAATTTTGATTTGAATTGAAGTAACTTGATTCCATACACATATACAGAATGCATGGTTGTTTTAATTTAAGCTGTAGATACAAAAAAAGACAACTTATAACATACATTTATTGATGATATCAATCAATCAAAATTACTTTATTCATGAAAGTACAAATTGTATATTTGACTGGCGTTACAGTTATATTACATAACAATGTGTTACTAAAATAAAAATCATTCCCTAAAATATTCACTTTATATTCATACAAATGTTAGCCAATTAATATTGCATGTATGAAACATATATATAAAAATAAACTGTATACAAAAGTAAGAAGGTCAATTGAAATTAATACAAGGAATTAAGGGGCTTTACAAAATGCAGTAAAGCACAATAAATGACTATTATTTTAAAATAGAAGTGCAGAGCTTATTTTATTTAACACTAAGCAATCTTTTATAATTAATTAAAAAAAAGGAAAAATGTTAGAAAAGCCAGTAATAAGGGAAGTTGATTTAAATTAAATTTAAATGCCAATATGTATATGTTTTGATTAAAATGATTATTGTAATATAAAATGAGTATCCTCTAAAACATTTTTATTTAAATTATAACAAAACATATTTTAACACTTTAACCGAAACACCCGTCTCTGAGACGGATGGGGAAATTTCGTTATTGAATGTTGGCAACACTACTTCTGTCCAGAGGCTGGGCTTCGCAGTACCTTTCGGCCACCCCCTCCCCTCAAACGCTAACCGGTTTTCAGTTGGTTTTCGGCCATTGTTCGTGACTGACATATTGTTTTCGTGAACTCTACCCGTCTCGCAGACGGGACGTTTCGTATTACGTTTGGCACTCAGCCGTCTTAGAGGCGGGATGTTTCGAATTGTGTTTTTGAATATTTAGTCAAACGTCGAAGTGTTGCGTATTGTACAAATATTTAGTGCAACATGTACAAAGTGTACATATTTTTGTTTATCTGTAGTTTTTTCCTAGTGTTATATTTTCGTAGTGATTTTGTTTTTCTCTCTTTGTGTGCAAACATGGATCATCCGTCTACTTCCAGTGGCAAAGTTAGTATCAGGGACTCAAACTTTCAAGATCGCATAAGGCGAATGCTTCATGATGTGGAGTCAGACAGTGACATAGAAAGGCCTGTGGATGATTCTGATGAAGATCCTCACTACGTTCCAGTGAACAATAGTCAAGAGAATGATAGTGAAAGCAGTGACGAATATGACGAAGATTTGCAGGAATTGAATGAAAATGAGGAAATGAATGTAGATGAGCCGAATCGACCAGAATACTTATTTAGCCGCCTAAAAAAAGGCAAATTCGGACCTCCTTACTGCTGGACAACTAAAGAACCACCCAGAAATGTAATAACGCCAGTAAGGAATATAATTAGAAGAAGACTGCCAGGGTTATTGCAACCAGCTAAAGCTTTGGGGAATTCTCCCAGCACCAAAGATGTCTGGTCCCTCTTATTTGATGATGGAATGGTTCAAAATATTGTAACTTACACAAATAAAAAACTTGAATCTGTGCGCAGTGGGTTGGATGCACGTACCCATAAATCAAACTATAGAGATACAGATGAGTTAGAAATAAATGCCTACATTGGTCTTCAATTATTAGCAAGCATTCTTAAGTCCAGCCGCGAGGATATGGCATCTCTATTCTCAAAAGATGTGACAAATAGGCCATACTTCAATGCCACTATGTCAGTCAAGCGATTTGAAACACTGACATCCTGTATAAAATTTGATGACAAAGAAACTAGAGTTCAACGTAAGAAAGAAAATAAAGCGGCAGCTATATCAGAGTTATTTTCACAGTTCATCTCTAATTCACAAGAAAACTATAGCGTTTCATCATGCGTCACAGTTGATGAGATGCTAGTACCCTTCAGGGGTAGTTGTTCATTCAGAGTTTATATGCCGAAAAAGCCTCACAAATACGGCATAAAGGTTCAATGTCTGTGTGATGCTGCCACATCTTACTTGTACAATGGGTACATATACACAGGGAAAGATTCTGACGGAGTTGGACTTACTGAAGAAGAATGAATGCTGCAAAAACCATCTCAAACCGTTGTGCGCTTATCTAAACCACTTCATCATACTAACAGAAACATCACCTGTGACAACTATTTCACATCTCTTGAGACCGTAGATGTTTTGAGATCAAAAGGTCTAACCGTAGTTGGAACACTAAATAAAAATAGGTTGGTGATACCTCAAGAACATCTGCCTCAAAGTGGCCGACCTGTAGGCTCCATCTTTGCACTGTTTCAATAATGGAATAACAATGGTATCATATGTTCCGAAGAAAAATAAGGCTGTTATCCTCATGTCAAGTATGCATTATACTAGTGAAATTGACGAAACCACACACAAACCGGAGATAATATGTTACTACAATAAAACAAAATGTGGTGTGGACCTAATGGACATGAAGTGTGCCATATACGCTTCTAATCGTAGAACTCGACGATGGCCACACGCCTTGTTTTGCAGAATCCTCAAGTATGTGGTGTGAATGCCTACATTCTCTACCTCTGCTATAAGGATGCTCCAATTGTATCAAGGTAGGCCTAATTGTGTATTTACCTATTACTGCTATTTCATTTTACATTTTATACTACATTTTTCTTCATTGAGATTTATTTTTCTTTGTAATGGACAACAAAATGAGTATCTTAAAAATTTGTATTCCCTTTATCCAATTACTCTAGCCAATATTCTACAAAGTATTCACAGCTGGGAGTACAATAAGTTTTATATTTCAGGTTCACGTTTCTGAAGAAGCTTGCACAAATGCTAATTGAATCACACATGCGTCAACGACTAGAGATATCTAATCTAATTCGGGACACAAAGGACGAAATTAGAAAGGCTCTTGGTATGACAGCACCACAACGTCGTAATGTGGAGGGGATTGCCGAAGACAGGTTGCCTAAGAGGAAAACCTGCAGGAAATGTCCATCAGCAAAGAAAAGGATGACAGCTTACTGCTGCATAAAGTGCAAGAATCCCATCTGTTTGGAATGAAGCAGAAAGCTGCACAGACTGTGCTGCTGACTGTGTTTAGATAAAGTAAATGACAATCATGTAATCATTATCTTTTTCTTATTCTTTTATATGAAACAAACTATTCATAACATAAAATAATATTTTTACTGTGTAGGTCTGTGTAAAAGTATGTATAATCAATAAATTTTTCATTTAAAATAACTTTGCTGTTCATTATTTGTAATAAGCCTTTAATTATTTAACCTACCATTTAAATATACTACAAAACACACAATGCAGTCTGTGAGACGGGATGTTTCGGATAGTGTGTTTCACGCTATGTTTCGGTTAAGGTGTTAACTTTGTTGTCATTTTCAAGTGTATAAATTAAGATTATTTTGTTATTTATACATTTGAAAATGATACACTTGAAACGTGTTGTATTATAGTTAAATCAAAAATGTTTTAGAGGTTACTCAGTTTATATTTAATTAATTCATAATAATATGTAACATTCTGAGAAATTTAGGACTCCACCCAAAATTAGTAAACATTTTAGGGCTCACATTAACTAATATACAATCCAGGATCAAGTTAAGAGGGGAACTTTCTGAACCGTTTCAAACAAAAACCAGTTAGAGACAGGGAGATGGATTGTCACTGTTATTGTTCAATTGTACCCTAGAATATATAATGAGAGAATGGTACAAAAACAATCTGAAGAATATAAAAATTTGGTTTTCTAAAGATAACATAAATCTAATTTGTCTGGAGTTTGCTTATGACCTGGCACTGTTGGCTAATAATATTAAAGAGACCAAACAACAAATAACCACATTACAAGACACTGCCCAGAAGATTTGCCTCAAAATATCCTTTGAGAAAACGGAAAAT
>JAQJVL010009909.1:0-14276 GCA_035578905.1 Stictocephala bisonia | reverse complement strand
ACAATTGGTGTGAGCGTAAGTTTCACAAAATACTTTGGGAGGAGGGATGTGTACCTTTTAACTTTAAACTAGTTCGTAGTTTATTCAAATCTTTTGGTATAATATATACCAAAGGGTTGGAGAAAAAACTATTTCTTTCCAAATTTCACGGGAATGTTCAGGAACTCGACGAGTCTTGGACAGTTCCCGACATGTATACGTTTTTACCTTGTTGTTTACCGCAACATGCTAGTGATGGCAAGTGCACCTTAGTAAGTGCTCAGTTTTACTGTAAAAAGTTGGATAAAAATTGTTACTATCGTATCCCTAGCTCTGTGTGAATGTGTGTGCAATAAACGTAACGTCGAGGTGAGGGCGGCCCAAATTCAATAAAAAATCGCCCGACTGTTCTCTAAGGCAGTCGTAAAACGCATAAGTCCTGAGGTGGTCCTGCAACTTGGGGCTGGGCTAATCCCCGTAAGACCTTGAGTCGCAGTCCGGGCCCTCGTTCGGTACGTGTATTTGGATGTGTGTAACACTCTATGTCTGGCCTAAACTCTGTAAGTCCAGGGTGTGAGTAAGGGATATTTTAGTAACAAGAAATATATAAAAAATAAAAAATAAAAGCCCTTTGTAAGTTTGTGCGTCACATTGAAAGGCTTCTCCAAGTAAAGTGGCGGCTAGACTTATAGGGGATCCAAAAAAGTATAAAAAAATAAAAAAAGCACAAAAATAATACTGGGATGTAGCAATTTTGTTATGGAGATATTAGCTTGCGATGGTTGGGGCAAGTTACAATAAACAACTGTTCTCATGGCTAGTGAGACTAGGCCTACTGGGGACTCACTATAATAAAAAACGCGCCGAGATCCTACCTCTTGGGTGGTGTGGAAACTGGATCAGAGCACACGCTAGGACAGTAGTTACAAGTTTTTCCACCAGGTGCACTGTGACATTTGTTATAGTGTATGTATGAAATATTGCGTTTGTTATGGTGTATATTGCCACAGAGTAGCAAGTCCCTGCGCACGCACCACCCGCGCACCGGTGTAGTCGCTAGGTGCGCTGCGATCGATCGACGTTGCCGCTAGGGGTGCTGCGATCACGTCAGCCACATAGAGTATATGAAATATTAATTTTATTATAGTGTATGGAATATTAAATTTGTTATAGTGTATATATGAGTAGAGTAACAACGCGCATGCGCGCCCGACCAGCAGACGATGCGTTAGCCATTTATTATAGTGTATTTTATATAGTATAAAGACCGCCATCTTGGATGAAGGAATTTGGAGGGAATTTTCCCACGGATTGTGAGTTGGCGCGGGAGGGAAAGACGCCATATTGGACAAAAAAAAGTTCATTTTAAATAGTAGAACATGGAAAAAGTTAGTGTATTTTATGTAGTATAACAAGGTCAACAGTGCATTTTATATAGTATAACATGGAAAAAGTTAGGTTAAGAGTGTATTTTATATAGTATAACAAGGTTAACAGTGCATTTTATATAGTATGATGTGGGATTTTGGAGGGAAATTTGGGAATTTGAGGGAATTTTGAGGTTAGGAAAAGTGAGGTTAGGAAACTTGGCGGGAAACATGGGCGCCGCCATCTTGGAAAAGTCACGTGACCGCTCTCGACCAATCAGAGGCCAGAAAAGTGAGCCTGAAACCCCCATATTTTACCTACTAATACACCAATTAATTTATTAATATTTAATTTTTATTTATTTTTCCAATCTACCATCTGATTTTAAATTTCATGTAAAGCTCAAAGCTATGTCGTCACATGAAGATAATTACAAATTAGAAGGTGACAACCGAGTCAAGGTATTATCTACAATATTTACAACATAGCCAGACCTTTCAATCATACTGTGATGTGGCATCCTTAGTGGTTCTCTGAAACTGAGATCGGCGAATGACCTTCCAGCTTTTAATGTTTTGTGGTGGGGTGTGGACTGGTTTGGCAGGTATGCTGGAGAGGGGGCGATGGCACGATCCACGTGACTTACGGTCATTGGCCGAAGAAAATCAATATGGCTGACGCTTCCATTTTATTTCAGTTTACTTAAAATGGGTTCCCATGTCTTTGGAAGCCATATACTATCATCCTTATTAAAAGTATTTCTTCTTTTAATATGGGCGAAACGTCTGGTTATCTTGTAAATATTGTAGATAGTACCTTGACGTGGTTGTCACCGGAAAATGTAGATTCTAGTTATGACACCGGCTGCTTAAGCCTAAGTCCTACGATTAATTACAAATTATCCATATAGTTTTCTTAAACATGAATTTGATAGTCATTGAAAAAGTCAAAAATAAAAGTGGGCCTAATATTGACTATTGTGGTACACCATGCTCGAGAAAGACTTGTTAAAGAATAGAAAAAACTGTTTCAAAAATAAAATGTTAACATAAAAAATCTGCAAGTATGATTGTCACATCCATTATACGTGAGCTTAGATATCATTGCACTGTGATTAACTGCATCAAATGGCTCTGAAGTGAAATATGTTTAAAATTGACAGTTAAATATTTCCTTCCTTGTCGTAAATCATGGTTCTAAAAATGCTCTTAGTAATTAAACTTTTCCTCGCGGAAGCTCTATACTAACGTAATTGGGTATCATAATTGCAAGTTAAGCATAAGACTATAAAAAGCGCCTTTTAGCTTTAGCAAGACTTGACTGTAAGGTAAAAAATAAATAAATATAAAAGTGTGGGATATAGAATGTGAAGAAAAACTGCAATACTGTCCAGAATTTACTTAAAGTATTTTTTTTTTAGGCAGAATACCTTTCATGCTCAAGCAACTTTCTAGTAAGTGACTCCTTCTTCTTATCTCTTCTGATGGTCATGTTTTTCTCCAAGTCCTCCCGTTCTTGCTGTAACCTCAACGTCAGAACCTTGTGTTCGTCTGGTCTTTTTCTCTTTGTCTGCAACTCTCGTTCGAACCTGCTCGTTAATCTCTCCAGTTCTTTTTCCCACTCATCCTGGTGACAGATAACATTTTAAGATTATTCACATATAATGTCTCATTCAGTACAAGGGATTGTAGTTTTGGATACATTAGACTATATATTTTTTTTTTCTTTTTTTTCTGTATGATGCAGAAATATGGACACTAACAAATAAGAAGACTGTGTGCAATGAAATATGACTAAAGAGGAAGGTGGAAAAGCTTGACAGAACAGGTTGATAAAGGAGATAGTGTTGAATGAAATAAAGACAAGGGACAAACTACTAATTGTAGGAAGTAGAGACCTCCTTTTTTGCGGCCTCCTACTTAACCTTACTCTGCCCATTCCTCATAGACTATTGATCTGTGCGTCGAACTTATTCAGACATAAATGTTTTCACTCGCCTGGCGACCAAACTCAGCAAGTTGTCCAAATGCATAAGACAGAACTTGCTTCAACTACAGTTATTCTCATCTTATTTATCAAATAGAGCCCCAATATGACAGCTTTTCATCTAAACAGTGGATCTGGGGTTCCACAGGGTTTTAATTTAGGACCTTTATTATTCACAATTTTCATTAATGGTATTAGGGATTTCATAAAATATTTTTACTGCATGCCGATGATTTGAAACTTTTCAGAAATATTAAAAAGTAGTAGACTGTCAGCTTGTTTGAGAGGACCCGACAATCTAGTAATGACTATCTAAAATTCCATGTTATAAGTGTGCTGTTATGTCTAAGAAAAGTCCAAGACCGGTTTGGTCAAATTTAATTATAGAATGAGACAATGTTTTCTTACTAAAAAGTCTTCCATCAAATATTTAGCTGTAACATTTGACGAAACCTTTTCTTTTTCTGCTCATATAGACGGTATGTAAACTGTAAACCTGCCTTTCCAACACGGGGATTCATTAGGAATTCAAGTAATTGTTTAACTGACCTCAACATCTTAAAACTTCTTTATTGCTCTCTGGTTCGGTCAAAGTTAGAATTTGGTTGTGTTGTTTGGAATCCCAATTTAATATATCTCTCTGACGTAATAGAAAATTTTCAGAAAAAATGTCTACGATTTATTTATTTAAATCTTTTGGGCACTAGACAAACTCTGTAGGCTACCTTATTCACAACTTCTCAACATTTTCGAAGTGGACTCCCTTGTCAATAGGTGACGGGTGACAATGCTGGTGTAACCGCGCGGTCTGGTTTGTGGGGTTAATTCTTTTGTCAAAAATTCATTTTAACGTTCCACGTCAAAATTCGCGTTTACGTTGGCTTTTCACCCCATACTTCTCACGAACCAATTTGAGTTCCTAACACTGATCCATTCAATTGCTCAGCACAATATTTAAAAAATAAAGTTAAGTACGTTTTATAGTTAGAGGCAGTATAGGGATAAACTCTCTCTCTGTGCTCTCTGTAGCCAACCACCCACTTGCCGCTACCTGCGGAGAGAAGTTGCCGAATTCGTGCTTGGGATTAACTGACCCTTTTTAAATTTTTTTTCTTTTTTGCTACTTAGAGTTTCTGAGTTCGTGTCTGCCCAAATGTTTTTATATTTTATTTTTATTTTACATTTGACAATACCATTTACAGATTTTTGACTCAATTAGAAAATAGCATTAATATAAATAATAATTGTGAATTTAGAAGTGTCCAGTTCTAGTATGATCTTCTTATAAACAAATCACCAATGTAAGATATAGAAATGATACACTGATTGTACCAACAATATATAAATAATAAGTCAAGTAAATAATATACGAGTACATGCAAACAGAAATAATAATAAATTAGCAGACAACATATAATACAATTTGAATAAATAAAGTTATATATACTAACAATAACAATAAATAATTTTATAGGACCATAAACTTTCATCGCATGCAATACTTGCTAAACTAACTTCTAACAATAAAACAAATTTAAATTTATTTTTAAAACATTGTACTGAGCAATTGAATGGATATCAATGTTAGGTGGTAAATTATTAAACAATTTAACCAATGAACTAATTGGGGAATTTGAACCCAAATTGCTTCGTGAGAAGTATGGATTGAAAAGCAAACGTAAACGCGAATTTTGACGTGGAAAAAGAGTTGAGTCGTCGAGCACCCCACAAAAAGTTACACCAGCATTGCCACCCGTCTTCTATTGATAAGGAAGTCCACTTCGAAAATTCTGGGAAGTTTTTAATAAAGTACAGAGTTTGTGTAGTGTCCAAATATTTAAAATAAAGAAGTCATAGACATTTTTTCTAAACATTTTCTATTAAATCAGAGAGATATATTATATTGGGATTCCAAACAACACAACCAAATTCTAACTTTGACCGAACCAGAGAGCAATAAAGAAGTTTTAAGATGTTGAGGTCAGTTAAATAATTACTTGAATTCCTAATGAATCCCGGTGTTGGAAAGGCATGTTTACAGTTTACATACCGTCTATATGAGCAGAAAAAGAAAAGGTTTCGTCAAAATTTACACCTAAATCTTTGATGGAAGACTTTGTAGTATAATTCTATAATTAAATTTGACCAAACCGGTCTTGAACTATTTGAGAAGGACATAACAGTACATTTATTGACATGGAATTTTAGATGATCATTAGTCAAAATAAAAAGACGATCCAGGTCCTCTTGAACAAGCTGACAGTTTACTACTTTTTAATATTTCTGAAAAGTTTCAAATCATTGGCATGAGGTAAAACTTTACAATGTTTGATGGAATCCTTAATATTATTAACTAAAATTTGAATAATAAAGGTGCTAAATTAGAACCCTGTGGAACCCCAGATCTAGCTATAAATTGTTTAGATGAAAAGCTGTTATATACCACGTATTGGGCTTGATAAATTAGATGAGAATAACTTTAGGAAGCCGGATGACACTCCTAATGGATTAAGTTTAGATAATAATATTAAATGGTTCACTTTATCAAATGCTTTTTCACAATCTGTGTATATGACATCCTCTTGTCCTCCTTTATGTAATTCAAAAAGACAAAACTCGGAAAATTTTATTAAATATGAAAAAAATTATTCGACAAGGATAAAAACCATGTTGGTGAGGACTTATGAACTGTTTAACGTGATTAAACAGCCGATTGTACAATATCGATTCATAAACCTTGGCTGGTATGGACAAGATAGCAATGATTGATAATTGGTTACTTCTTATTTTTTGCCTTTTTTAAAGATAGGAACTACTTTTACTTGTTTCCATGCTTAAGAAAAATAAATTTTTTTATGGACAGATTAAAGATATAATGAAGAAGTGCTACAAGAAATGCCATGCATACCTTAAAAATTTACGAAGGTAATCCATCTGGACTAGTGGATCGTTTAGGTTTCAATTTTTTTATGGCTTGGATGTCTTCGGATTGAGAGATTGCTGTGAGTGTCATGCTAGGTATAGGCCTACCCGGCAGGACTGGAATGATAGCCCAGTCAATGAAGGTTTTGTGTCGCAACTAATTAGGGGAAAGCTGAATTTTTGCAGGGTGTTAGTATACAAGGTAAACAATAAAAAATGACAAAGTCCCGACCCCCACCCCTCTTGCTTCCCCCCCAATCCCCTCCCAAACATCGCAAGAGCAGTACTTTGGTTAAATACTCATAGCTCGAAAACTAATAAAGTTACAGACGTGATTCTTTTTTTATATTACACCTAACAATATGGCAAACAAATTATGTATTTAAAACTTTTTATGTGTATAACTTCGTTTAACCGTAATACTGATATACATGCAAAAAAATGCCTCTGCTAATTACAAAAACTTACTTTAACCAATTATATCATTTTATCCATGCATTGTGGAAAGAAACGTCTTCAACAAAACTTATAGATAATTTAATTAGCTTTAAAATGATGTATCTAACATTGTTTACCGTTGACATTATGGCTTCATAGAGAGCGATTAAACAGTAGCGGGTATAGCGCTGTGCCGCCCCCACGCTGCTCATAGCAGTGCCGCTGGCGGCCTTGACACTCGCCGCTGAGGGGCATCGTACTTGTATCTCGTATTTGTGTACTCGTATCCGTAGTCTTAAGTTATTTAGAGCAGCAATATAATAATTTTCACTTAAGGGTCCATAAGAAAATAAAGATTTAGTTCACTTGTATCACTGATAAATAACCAAATTTCACTGTCTAGGCTCTGTTGTTTAGTTTAAAAATCTTAGTTTTGTGATACAATAAATACAATAAATGCAAGATAGTATTTTCTATATATATCAAAACCAGTATAGTATTTTTATAGCTTCTTATTTTCATAAGAATGAAGGAGCTCCTAGTACCCATTTATTTAAGGTGCTCTCAGTTATTCCTCGGCCATGAGTTAGACCTCCTATTGTTTTTAAAGATTTCATCAATGATTGCTCTATACACATGTCACTCCAATTTCCAGATCAGAACTCATCTTTTCTTCTAATAGTGAAGAGACATTTTGTCACAAAGATATCGTACTCTGTCTTAGTCAGTTTTGATTTGAGTTTCTTCATTTCTTGGACATACATCTGAGCAGATTTTGCATAAGGAATGTGTCCTGTAGCATGAAAGTAAGGAAGCATATCAGTGATAGTGTCTAGGTGAAATTTCCAGTTCCCCGTTCTCTCTGCTAGAATAAAATTTAGCATTAGGTCGATTTGCTGAATTAGATTTAGCCAGAATTAGATTTAGCTTTGATGTTCTACTCTCAGACTTCTTTAAATTGATGAGGTCTGTCAGCTTTGCCAAGGCTGATTGAATGGATTTGTCATCACACGCAGTTGCTTGAGTAATATCACAGTGAGAAAGTTGGTCATAAACTGTTTAAACATCGTTACAAAACACACTTGAACGTACCTCTTCATCTTCTGTCACTTGTTCAACAATAGCATCATAGGTTAATTATGTATGCTCTCACAGCTCTAGCGAAGGCATGTCCAGTAAGCATGTGTTTCACCGTTGCCTTACCATAGACAGTCTCCCACAATGACTCTATTCCACTACCTTCCATTATACGACCAATGTATCCCAAGTACGACATAAACAAATGGAAACCTCCCAATCTTACAACAATCCTTGACAAATCAGATTGATCTTCAGAGCCAGCAACGATTTCCATTGCTTTTAAGTATAGTGGCTGGTCAAAGGTCACAATGTATGTTTCCTTGTTCTTGCTACAATGTTCAGCTGCAAAACACAATGCTGTATATACTGAAGATGGGCTATTTGGATCAATGTCTATACAAGGAATAGCCATGATGTATGAAGTGTCCTGCCTTTTTAATTTTCTAGTTGAGACACTCATAAAACCATTCCAGCCTGGTTGGATGTTACATCCGCTGACCCATAACAGATTAAGTGTATGAATAAAGGATACTGTGTTTGCAGTTATTTTGCTCAACGATATGGCACCTGAGAAGTCTTCCATAACAATATGAGCTAAGCCACTGGTTTTTTGTTTAATATACGACCGTTTACGGGTTTCTTCTGCAACCTTAAATGATCCATCAACTAATCTAGGTACTTCTGAGGTGATAGAGACATGTGACGATGGAGTGATGCATGCAATTCCTCTCATCGCATTAAATGTATTCAAGCCATCTAACGATCTTACGTTAACATCAGCGTTGTCTAAAACGTATTGTGTAAAGGAATCAGATTCTATGACTGGGGGGCCATGCATGATTAAAGACCTTATATATCTGTCACTTTCATAGTATGAGGAACATACTCCCAGCGCAGAAAGTACCTCAATCAAATGTTTTGACCCATACATTCTATTTAAATATAGAGACAAAGAAGTTTGTATTGACGATAGGAAGGACCTTGGTCTTACAGCAGACATTATTGAATGGTTTATCACAGCACGTTTTCTACTTATGTCAGAGCTCGAGTTTTCAGTTCGTTTTTTGGTCACTGTAGACGTAAAAAGTGCCAATGTTTCAGGAATCAAATCATTTGATATGGTACTTACTTCCTTTTCACTTGAATACTTTCCACAGTCATAATTCATTTTTTGGATGTCTTCCCTAACAATTTCTACCGCTGTTCTAACAAATCTTTTGCGTTCTTTTTCAGAACTTCTCTGTTTTTGTACCAAGAATCTAAAACTTTGTGACTAGTATGTGACATACCTTAAATACTTTTCTTTCCAGATAAATTATGCACAACTAGCCTATTTTTGAAAAAATCTACAAGTTTTGCTGATAATGACCGTCCTACCTTTTGTTCACTACTTTTAGGTTTACAAAAGTTCTTATAACATTGCCCATGGTAACGGGCTTCAGCGGCAACTAAATCAATAACATCTAAAAGCCTAGACTTAACTTTACAGGCCCAATCATCACTCCTAACATCACAAGCATTGAGGAGCATTTGCTTTATTTCATTAGTTGAAACCTCGTGAATTCTGGTTCGGTACTTATAAGTTATGGAAGTTTAGCGTCAAAAACCGCACGTTCTCCACATAACAAACAATCATGATTGAAATCAAATGGGTTGTCTAATTTTCTGAGAAAGTGCTGCGGTGTAGAAGGTTCTGCATTTTGCGCTTTTAATGCTGCTTTAATGTTGTTAGGTCTGGTATAATTTTGCCTACATGTAGAATGTACCTTTATGAAATCGACATTAGCAAGTAATTTATGGATCTCGTCTTAATTCCAGAAACAGTATTCAACAATATACGTACTAAGGACTGTCTACGAACAAGTTACAACATGCAGTCCGACGCATGGAGACATCCAAGCGCCTGATAAGTCACTGCTAGAAGCGGCGCCGCGCCGGCGGTGCAGTGTCCGCTACTGTTTAATCGCTCTCTATAAAGCAACTACGTCATTAAATAGCTTGACTAGACCCATCATATTGAAACTAATTAAATTATCTATAAGTTTTGTTGAAGACGTTTCTTTCCACAATGCATGGATAAAATGATATAATTGGTTAAAGTAAGTTTTTGTAATTAGCAGAGGCATTTTTTTGCACGTATATCAGTATTACGGTTAAACGAAGTTATACACATAAAAATTTTAAATACATAATTTGTTTGCCATATTGTTAGGTGTAATATAAATAAAAAATCACGCCTGTAAATTTATTAGTTTTCGAGCTATGAGTATTTAACCAAAGTACTGCTCTTGCGATGTTTGGGAGGGGATGGGGGGGAAAGCAAGAGGGGTGGGGGTCGGGACTTTTCATTTTTTATTGTTTACCTTGTATACTAACACCCTGCAAAAATTCAGCTTTCCCCTAATTAGTTGTGACAAAGGGCATTTTTTTACCTTTATTGACTGGGCTATGAGGAGCGCTCGACGCCACAACTCATTACATACAGTTTACGGAAGAAAATTGTCTGAGAAATGTTAGAGGAAAGAGGGAAGAGATGCATGTTATACAAATTCGTGGGTGTTATTTATATCAATAATCGAAGAAATATTGTGATCTAACGATAAATACGGAGATCCACAGAGAAATGAGGACTTTTTTAACATTTCCAAATTGTTTGCCATGCTCACATCTGTAATGAATAATGTGGTTTGCGTAGCGTATTTTACTTTTTTATTTCAATGTTTGTGATATACATCCTTAAAATGTTCTTAATTTTATAAAACACTTGAAATTACATCGCTATTAAACTATAAAAGTACTTAACATCAAGCTTTTGAAATCGTTAAAATCAGCTAATAAACAAACCCTCAAACGAATATCAGTAGGGCCATGTTTTGAGAACATTTAAATTGTAGAGAAAATGAGTCTCATAGAGAATAGTTTCGTGCTGACAAAAAAACACTTTTAAACTAACCACTCTAATCTACCCTAATTAAAATGTTATCAGACCTAATCATGATGTTGAGTCCTAATAACATACAGTAAAAAATATTTACAATAAAAATTACAGATTTAAATTTTGCTTTATTTATAAATGGCTTAATGAATGGTTTGAGGTATTGTACAAGATAAACAAAAATTAACTGTTGAAATTTAGCAATAACTTAAAAATGAAATATCATATAAAATAATTATTTTTTTAAACATATAGTTGCCTAGTAGTGTCAATAATTTATTATAAACAGGTAACATTTTTTGTAAATAAATATAACATAGCCGACAGTTAAAAACTCAAACAAACTAGTTCTTAGGAACCCTGCACAATAAATGCCAAGTCATGCTAAAGTTAAATTATTTTCTGTCACTTTCATTTCTTATTGAAGAGGTAGTGCGTTGTAGAGCCTGCAACCATCATATAACAAGTGTTTTTTTTTAATGTAGTTTTATGGCGATGAGATATCAAGTTACTGTTATGACGAAGATTGTATTTGTGTTTTGTTGGTTTATCAGTACCTACTAAAATATGTATAATTAAATGAACATATAATAGGACTCGATGTATGTAGGCTAGATGCACGGGAAAGTAAATACACAATTTTTCTAAACAATTGTCTACAACAAAATCTAGTAGGTTTTTTACAGACGATTCCAATCGCTTTTTCTCTAAAGCCTAAGTAAGATTGGTATTCTTCTACATTCATATCCCCAAATTTCAACTCCATAAGATAAAAATGGATAAATCAAACCATAATAGGCAGTCAATAACCTGCTTATCCATAAATGACGAACAGTTTCTCAGGGAAAAATGCTAATCATTGTCTACTACATACTGAATGAATGTGATTTTCATAATTTAAATGTCTGTCAATTTGAATTCCATCGTGTTGTTTTACTAAATTTTATTTCTTTATCCTCCAGTAAAAAAAATCCGGCATTTTTGGAACATTGCTGTTATTTATTTTAAATTCAATTATTTGGGTTTTTCGGCCATTAACTAATAATCTGTTTTCCTCAAATCATTGAAGTCATGAGGAAGCCTGGATGAATGCGTCCACCTCAAGTTCAGTATGGTTTTCAGCCGATACTGAAAGTGAGACATCATCAGCAAACAAGAAGGTATTATCATTTGTTATTTTTGAAGGAGGGTCATTTATAAACAGTAGAAATAATATTGGACCACGATAGAAGGAAACCAGTTCAGGTATAAACATAATAAAATACTAAACAAATAACTTTTATATAATTTTATTTCATTTGTATATAGAAAGAAAGACTGAAGGAAATATGAGTTATGGAAAGGAAACAAAATTAAGGATTGCTATGACAGAGGAAAGCTTTAATACAAATATAAGTTTACTTTGTGGTTAAGAAGCTGAAGTAAAGTTTTATGGATGTTTAATTAGGAGTGTTTATTGTATGGTGTAGAAACATAGACTCTTAGGAAAGAATACTAGAAGAAATTGGAAGCAATGGAGATGTGAAATTTAGAGAAGTGTTGAGAAAATTGGATGGGAAAGAGTGTGAAATGAAGAAGTACTGAGGAGAGTGAGTGAAGAAAAGGGAATACTGAAAACTATAAAGAACAAAAATGAATTAATTGGTTTAATACATGTGACGATAGAAGAGATCCTGTTGATAGAGAGAAAGTTGGAGGAAAGAGAAAAAAAGGAAGAAAAAGAGAACAGATGGTGGACAGAGTAAGGCTCAGAGGGAAGTATGAGATAACATAATGCTATGAGACAACACTTGCTAAAAAGAGAGAGGATTGGAGGAAGGCCTTGATGACGTTATGATAAATGTTGTTATAATAGTTTAATACAAATAATTAAAAATTATCAGTTGGAACACTACCAAGAAAAAATTCTCTGCTCTTCGAAATTTCTCTTAGCCCACATTTTTAAATAATTGGCACTGTTAGTGAAGGGTTTAGGACGGAAGTTATATGACAGGATGAAGCTGTTTCAAATTAATTATTTATTTGGAGATCGTAAACAATTTATTTATTTGGACAAAGACGGCGATTTTCCGATGTTACCAGAAAATGTTTAGCTTAGGAAACAACTATCAATTAAAATTCAGGACATACAAAAGCAAATCTTATGTAATAAGAATACCTAAAGATGGTTTTATATTTTACTAATTTTAGGATACTTTTACACAATTGAAAAAACGGGAAGACTAAATTACTTAAACTAATAGTAAACTTAGAAATATGTCAAGGTTAAACATAATACACAATTTACAATCTAAGTCTATGGTACAAGCAAAATTATTTTCCTGATCTATTAGCCATAGTGTTTACATATACTGGGTGTTTATTACTACCCGTCTCAAAGGTTTAACGGTCAAACGACCTGCTTGGTTTGAATATATTATCCACTAAATCAAAACAAAAGAATTTTTTTAATTATTTTCAAACCTTTTAAATATACGGTCTCCTAAAAAGGATGGTTCTATGCTCGAGATTAAAATAATTTAAGTAAATATTTTCTTAACGAAAATGTTTTGGGTCTAAAGATCTTTAAAACAATGAACAGCTTTACTCGTGTTTACGACGTTAAAAAATTTCGAGAATCGAAGATAGGGCCATCTTTTTTGAAACCCCCATACTTTAAAAGGTTTTTAGACGGTTTAAAAACATTCTTTGTTGTTCATTTCTTTGCTGAGGAATACGTTTAACCCAAGCCTCTCCAGTATGTCGTTTGACCACTAAACATATATACAGGGGGTTTGTAACATATAATATATATATATATATAAGTCACTTATATTTCATAAGTGATTTTTAATATACATTTCTTTTGAGTTTATTATAAAAGTATTGACATTGATTTAAGCTACACAAGTTTCTTTTGAAAACGATGCAAAACATTTTAGGCTCCAAACGTTTAAAAGTTCTTTTTAAGCCGTTGGAAGGTTTTAGCTTAAAACTTACGCACTTGACTTCCATTAGATCATTTACATGGATCTACTTTTAGATAATTTAATCTAGGTAATTCATTTGTTAATTACTATACTTACCCTAAATTCCTCTTTCATTCTTTTATCCTCTTCTTCTCTCTGCCGAGCAAACTTCCTGTACAAGTCATCTTCTTCTTTTCTATGCTTCATTTCCAGCCTCGTTTGTTCATCCTTATCCTGAAACAGACAAGGTAACATTAAGTCCAATTCAATTTATATTGTTCTGTAACTGAAGAGATCTGCTGTTCAGTTTCTTCTTTGGCTGTTTCCCAAGGAAGATATCACTGTGTGAGAATGCCATGGGTAGGTCATAAGTCGGAAGTCTGGCATTACTAACTCACCTTGCAAACTGGAAATAAATATGTAGTATTCAGTGTTTTAATTAACGTCTGCCTTTTGACAGATATTAACAAGAAACTATTGTTTACAGTAAGAAATTATTGTATAAACGAATACTTTATAAAATACTGGAAAAGACAAATCGTAATTCTTGTAAATTGAAATATTCTCTGAATAATTGTTTGAAAATATTTGTTAACAATGAAGGACTTATCAGGATAATG
>JAQJVL010009908.1:7500-14276 GCA_035578905.1 Stictocephala bisonia | reverse complement strand
TCTCACGTGACGTCATGCTGACGTCATCAAATGACGTCATGGATGACGTCATCACAAATGACGTCACACCCTTATCTTATCTCACAATCTTATCTTATCTCATTTCCTGGAATTGGTCCAGCTCCCGCACTTTCCACTACTAACAATATAGCACTATTGTAAGGACGATCAATAATAATGTAGACATGTAACAATATAGCACTATTGTAAGAACGATCAATAATAATGAAGACATGTAACAATATAGCACTATTGTAAGAACGATCAATAATAATGAAGACATGTAACAATATAGCACTATTGTAAGAACGATCAATAATAATGAAGACATGTAACAATGTAGCACTATTGTAAGAACGATCAATAATAATGAAGACATGTAACAATATAGCACTATTGTAAGAACGATCAATAATAATGAAGACATGTAACAATATAGCACTATTGTAAGAACGATCAATGATAATGAAGACATGTAACAATATAGCACTATTGTAAGAACGATCAATAATAATGAAGACATGTAACAATGTAGCACTATTGTAAGAACGATCAATAATAATAATGAAGACATGTAACAATATATCACTATTGTAAGAACGATCAATAATAATGAAGACATGTAACAATATAGCACTA
Organism: Stictocephala bisonia; assembly: GCA_035578905.1. NCBI lineage: Eukaryota > Metazoa > Arthropoda > Insecta > Hemiptera > Membracidae > Stictocephala > Stictocephala bisonia. The sequence continues at coordinate 13,637 of JAQJVL010009908.1, read as the reverse complement.
TTGTAAGAACGATCAATAATAATGAAGACATGTAACAATATAGCACTATTGTAAGAAAGATCAATAATAATGAAGACATGTAACAATATAGCACTATTGTAAGAACGCTCAATAATAATGAAGACATGTAACAATATAGCACTATTGTAAGAACGATCAATAATAATGAAGACATGTAACAATATAGCACTATTGTAAGAACGATCAATAATAATGAAGACATGTAACAATATAGCACTATTGTAAGAACGATTCTCAGATTTTAGGTTTAGTAATTTTTCAATGGATTTTAAGTAAGTACATGTTCGGCTTTTAATAGTGTTTTTGTTTTACCAAAACTACAGAAGTATTTGTTGACCGATATTTATTATATTTAGCGTTTAGGTAATTAAAAGAAATATTTTATTGTTTATGTGAGTTTTGTTAGTAAGTTAGCTAGGAATTTAAAAAAGAGGAAAACACCACCCTGTTTATTATATAAGCAATATTCAAAGTTGAAAATTGTTTTATTGAGTCTCCGTGGATCTCAGAGCGTTGGAAAAACCTCTAAATAATTAACTCTATGGTCTTTGGTTAACTGGAATGGTTAAGTTGAATTAAATATATATGATGTTAAAAAACACATTAAGTTAAACAAACTTAAACAAACTTTCAAAAAACAAAAAAATTAAGATATATAAATCTTAGAACTTAGGCTTAAGCGGCCGGTGTCATAACTAGAATCTACAGTTTCCGGTGACAACCGCGTCAAGGTACTATCTACAATATTTACAAGATGACCAGACGTTTCGCCCATACTGTGATGTGGCATCCTCAGTGGTTTCTCTGAGACTTGTCTGCATCACCACTGCACGTGTATGGCTGGGTGAGCGAGTCATCACCACTGTACGTGTATGGGTGGGCGGGTCAATACCACCGTACGTGTATAGGTGGGTGGGTGAATACTACCGTACGTGTATGGGTGGGTGGGTGTATAGCTGGGCCTCAGCATTGCCGTGTGTGTGTGTGTGACGGCTAGGATTTCTGAACTCTGTCTTAATGGGAGGTCTCAGAGAAACCACTGAGGATGCCACATCACAGTATGGGCGAAACGACTGGTCATCTTGTAAATGTTGTAGATAGTATCTTGACGCGGTTGTCACCGGAAACTGTAGATTGAAGATATATAAAGACTAATTTGGGAGGCAGTGACATCCTCGTAGATTGAAATACACTTCAGCATTTACATAATGTAAACGTAATATAAACTTGTTTACCTCTATTACTCATTATAAATCTGAAAAGGATATTATAATGTCTAAACAATGTTTCAAGAATGTACGTTATGGAAAAAGTGAGGTAAGAGTAAAATAGTCGTCGGGCAAGTTACGTAGCTTTGCTTCCTACATCGTCCACATTTAAATTTGAAGGTTCTAAATTGAAATAATGTCAGTTCTTTCACAATTTGTGGCAAGTTATCATTCATTTAAAAAAATTTAAGTTCCCTAAAATGATTACTGTCTGAGCTAGAAGTTACAATAAGTAGTCCTTTACATTATGGTGAGTTCATTGTCTTAAGTACTATTGAATTACTAAAACTGAACAGGCAAATTTAAACATACTGTTCTCATTTACTGGTTTGACATGGCTTTAAATTGATATCACGATAAAAGAGAAATTTATTTTGTGTCATAAAAAATGGTTAATTATTAACTGTGTAGTAATAGTAGTCTAGACGTGATTTACAAGTTTTATTAGAGAATTTTAGTTTCCAGTTACCTTGACCGGAGGTTCCGACGTTACCGTAGACATCAAATTCAAATGTCTTAATTTGTCATACAAACTTACTAAAAAGTATTCACAATGTTATTTTTAAGCATGCACATGATAAGGCTAAGTAACTTATATTGTGATAGTATAATAAAGAATACAACTAAATAATTACAAAATAAACAATAAGTAATGGAGGACAATTGCACATGAAATTAAATATACTCTAAATTAATAAATTAAATGAAGGTGATATATAAATGTCAAAATTAATATTTAAAAAGTTATGTCTTTGAAGTTAAATAATTCACCTTGTGAATAAAAAGGGGCTTCTAAAAGCCAAATGAAAGATTTGTTGCGAAAGCGCTTCGCAGGATACACGGTAATCAGGTTGTTTAATTTATTATTAATTTTGAGTGAAGCTATTCATTGTTTTATTCAGTTTGTTAAAACTTTTAGTTACGTTGTCCCTAACCCTCGTACTGTATTGGTGACACATTGGTTTAATATCTGGATTTTTAAATAAATACAGAGACCAGTGAAGGATCTCGTCCTTGTACATGACCTGCCTGTCAGATCACTGGTGGTTACTATCGAGAGCCATTTTTAATCATTTAAAATATTAGAGAGGGATTCTTAGTCTCAGCTTTCATCTGAAAAATAAGGCATTTTGAAAAATAATTGAAGAGTAAAAATAAATGTAAAAAAATAAGCAAAATGATCCTGGATTAAATATTGTTATCGCTGTCCTATACTAAGCATGCCAGCCATCACTGTAAGTGTGACGTGTGCAGTAGTTTGTTTTCATTTTTTATTTATAAATTTGCTGTATAATTGTCATTAATGTGTTAAACCCAATTGTCCATACCCTGGAACAAGTACTTATTTACTAAACCCAGCTGTAAACTAAGCAAATGTTAGAATACTACGTTGTACTGGATATAATATTTAAACAACCTAAAATAATTTGTCAATGTTCAGTTTTCATGCAGCACAATCAATATAGTTCCATACCCTCAGAGGAAGGTCAAATAAAAGATTAAAGAAGAGGTAAAGTACCGTACTTCTGAAGGCAATAACAAGACGATGAATGGCAAGTTTAACGAAGTAACATTCAAGGAAATATGTATTTCAAGTCATGTCAACTAAAAATGTGCAGGTCAGTGTACCTTTGTATATGTGTACCATTTAAAATCACCACTTGAATCGATTTATTAATTTTAAAATATTTCTTAAATACTAATAAAATTCCATGAGCTGTATGAATTTTGTTTTCAAATTAAACCTTCTGAGGTCTTTATGTCCACCTTTTAGCTCTGTAATATCAGTTATCTCCTTTAAGTATTCTACTATTTTGCCCTCAGGAAGGAGGTGATGACTCAAATCTGCACCAGACACCAACTGGTGCCAAACTCAACGGGTATACAAATTAATTTCCCTGGCTATTAATAAATAGTCCTCTCTAAGTTAAATCGAACTCAGACAGTAACAATGATTATACTCGTTCATCTTCACTCATCACACTCATTCACCCCTCATATTCGCCCATATCACTACGATTGGCGTCTTAGTGATGAATAATGAATAACAATGAATAATGATATATTGCACAGTACTTTGAACATGTATCTAATGAGTATTCATATTTTGGTAAAGCCCATACGTGAATAACGTGACAAATGTTCTACGGAATTACAACAAACTTATCAATAATATCTGCAAGCACTTAACAATATCTTGGTAAACAACTTATTTTTTGACAAATATATAATAATATGTTTTGTAAGCTTGTATTGTGCATAAATCTAGACAATAATTTGGCCTTTTTGATTGATATTCTTAAACAAGAATATAACACTTTTTTTGTTTTGCCTAGCAATATTGTGGCTAAGAAGGTTGTATGAAGTTTTATAATGGAAATAGGGAGGCTTAATATTTAATTTTACTCTTATTTGCCTGGCACGATGAAAGATAATCTAATGACGTGTAACAGAAGTATGCATCTCTGTGAATCCAATCCCAATAAGAAACAATCACCCACAAACCGAAGGGCTAATGTATTGTAATTGTTACGTAATGAATTGGCAAAGCCACTCTATATCTCTCTAAAACTCATTAAGTAATTAGCAGTTTGGTAAACATCTTGGCAGAAAAAATTGATCGCCCTTAACAAACAGGCAGAAATGCAACTAGAAAGGGTCTAGTTTAAGTTTTGGGTTCACAAAGCAAACATTTAAGCAAGTTAGTAAAATATGTAAGAACAGTGAAGAACAATTTAAAACTTGAAATTTTCACCATAAGACCCACATATTCCGTACACGAACAGCCTTCCCACCCATCTACACAGGAATGACAGTGACAGCCAATGTTCATAATGATACTCAACAGCCTTCCCACCCATGCACACAGGAATGACCGTGACAGCCTATGTTCATAATGATACTCAACAGCCTTCCCACCCATCTACACAGGAATGACAGTGACAGTCCATGTTCATAATGATACTCAACAGCCTTCCCACCCATCTACACAGGAATGACAGTGACAGCCCAAGTTCATAAATGATACACAACAGCCTTCCCACCCATCTACACAGGAATGACAGTGACAGTCCATGTTCATAATGATACTCAACAGCCTTCCCACCCATCTACACAGGAATGACAGTGACAGCCCAAGTTCATAAATGATACACAACAGCCTTCCCACCCATCTACACAGGAATGACAGTGACAGCCCATGTTCATAAATGATACTCAACAGCCTTCCCACCCATCTACACAGGAAAGACAGTGACAGCCTATGATCATAATGATACTCAACAGCCTTCCCACCCATCTACACAGGAATGACAGTGACAGCCCATGTTCATAAATGATACTCAACAGCCTTCCCACCCATCTACACAGGAAAGACAGTGACAGCCTATGATCATAATGATACTCAACAGCCTTCCCACCCATCTACACAGGAATGACAGTGACAGCCCATGTTCATAAATGATTCTCAACAGCCTTCCCACCCATCTACACAGGAATGACAGTGACAGTCCATGTTCATAATGATACTCAACAGCCTTTCCACCCATCTACACAGGAATGACACTGACAGCCCATGTTCATAAATGATTCTCAACAGCCTTCCCACCCATCTACACAGGAATGACAGTGACAGCCCATGTTCATAATGATACTCAACAGCCTTCCCACCCAAGTATCCAAGACAAGAACGAAATTTGATGGTTTATGACTCGTAAATTCATATACAATGAAAACAATGGCACACATATTCCCACTACGATGATGGTTCACGGTATGCTCACGCACACAGAATATACAATCTGAACTCCATTTTAGTAAATCATAGGGTTAAAAACTTCAAAGGTCACTTTGTACAAACTATGTGTCTCCACCCATACGTAGGAGTTGTTGACGTTTGGGGGGGAGGTGGCTTCTCCTTTGACATCATAATTAAAGCATTCCAACTCAAAGCTTTTGTCACTCACATTTCTCTCCCACTTAGTGCTTCGGTCTCTTAACAACGGACAAATTAACGTTTAATATATTACACAATGTGATAGGTTTATTCACGCGATAACTTACCACAATCAATTTTAGGATGGAAAAGAAAAAATAAGAAAAATATTAGAAACATTATGTCATTTTGGAGAAAAGTTATTTAGAAAAATTGCTGTTAACATAATTTAAATTATTAATCTATATTTATAAAAGAGGATGTTTGTATATATATATATATATATATATATATATATATATATATATATATATATATGTTTGAAGTTTATGCGCTGCCAAACCATCCAACCGATTGCCATGAAACTTTAGGATGTTGTCCTGTATACTCCCGAGATGGTTTCTGTGAAGTTTGATGCAGATCCGTCCACAGGGTCCCGCCCCACGGGCTCCTAAAGATCCCATGTTATTCAAATGGAGAATCTGAATTGTTTACAAAAAACATATGACTGTGTGGTTTAATGTAGTTTCACATGCCATAAGCAGATTGAAGTTCTCACAACAACAGTACTGTATATGTTTTGATTTATTGTAGTTCTACATTTCACCTTGAGAGTGTAGCACACACTATTTTTACTTGATCAGGTGACCTGTATTTGGTGTTAAGCTTTTTTCCTCGGTAATTTCCTGTGCGACTTGCTTTCGCAATAACTATTAATAAATTTCAAGGACAGTCATTGCGCGTTGCCGCAATAAATTTAAGTAATCCATGTTTTTCACATGGACAGCTCTACGTCGCTTGCTCGAGAGTAGGCTCACCAAAAAACCTTTATATTTATACACCAAATAAGAAGACCAAAAATATTGTTTACCCGCTTGCACTCATTTAATAAATAATGTTTTTTTTTCTATAAT
>JAQJVL010009908.1:0-2500 GCA_035578905.1 Stictocephala bisonia | reverse complement strand
TTGGGAAAAATTTTTTTAAAAAAAAAAAAAGGAATTTTAAAAGGGGGGGAAAAAATTTTTTTTTTTTTTAAAAAAATTGGGGGAAAAAAGGGGTTTTTTTTTTTTTAAAGTTTTAAAAAAATTTTTTTTTTTTTTTTAAAAAAAAAAAAAATTAAAAAAATTTTTTAAAAACCCCCCCCCCCTTTTAAAACCCCCTTTTCCCCAAAAAAATTAAAACCCCCCAAAAACTTTTGGGGAAAAAAATTTTTTTTCCCAAAAATTGGGGGGTTTTCCCCTTTTTTTAAAAAAAATTTTCGGGGGGGGGGGGGCCAAGGGAAAAAAGGAAAATTTTTTAAAAAAATTTTTGGTTGGAATTTTTCCCGGGAAAAATTTAATTTTGGGTTAAAAATTTTTTAAAATTTCAAAAGGGTTTTTTCCCGGAAAATTGGGCCCAAAACCCCGGGGGAAAAAAGGGAACAATGTTAATTTTAAAAAAAGTAGAGAATCTAGGAAAGCCACTTTATAGAGCTAGGAATTGTAATTAAAAGAAAGGAATTTAGTAAAGTCACTTTGCAATTAATTAGTAGTTGTAATTATTGATGCCATCTAAGATTGTAAATATAAATTAGTTTAACTGTAACAGTAGGCCTAATAGTAAATTGTACTTTTCACAATAGTTAAAGTTAAGGAATTAATCCATTTAATTATAATAAGTTAATTTTTATATATTCAATAAATTTAGTAATTGTTTAGTATATCGTGTTGCTTATTTGTAAAACCCACATAGTGATTAATTATTTATAAATTAGGACGTAAAAACGTCACAATACAATAATGTTACATGCTCCTATGGTATAGATATATCTGAAAGTACCTTGGCTATTTAGCAATTTATAACCTAATACAGTATTAGTTAAACGGGATTTGTTAAAACATGAGTTGTTGTTTATTTTCGTAGTTTGAGCAAGTATCGGAGAAGTAGTTTAATCATGTGTTTTAGCATATTGTTTAATTATGATGCATGTTCTTTAAAAATTTATGTTTGTATCTTTTAATCTTACTAAAAGTATTTTGGAATGTACCTATAAGGTTGTTGTGGTAGAGCCCAGTTGCCTAAAAGCTGACATGTACCGTACGTGTACAATAAGCTGATACGTACCGTACGTATACAATAAGCTGACATGTACCGTACGTATACAATAAGCTGACATGTACCGTACGTGTATAATAAGCTGACATGTACCGTACGTGTACAATAAGCTGACATATACCGTACGTGTATAATAAGCTGACATGTATCGTACGTGTACAATAAGCTGACATGTACCGTACGTGTACAATAAGCTGACATGTACCGTACGTGTACAATAAGCTGACATGTACCGTACGTGTACAATAAGCTGACATGTACCGTACGTGTACAATAAGCTGACATGTACCGTACGTGTACAATAAGCTGACATGTATCGTACGTGTACAATAAGCTGACATGTACCGTACGTGTACAATAAGCTGACATGTACCGTACGTGTACAATAAGCTGACATGTACCATACGTGTACAATAAGCTGACATGTACCGTACGTGTACAATAAGCTGACATGTACCGTACGTGTACAATAAGCTGACATGTACCGTACGTGTACAATAAGCTGACATGTACCGTACGTGTATAATAAGCTGACATGTATCGTACGTGTACAAAAAGCTGACATGTACCGTACGTGTACAATAAGCTGACATGTACCGTATGTGTACAATAAGCTGACACGTACCGTACGTGTATAATAAGCTGACATGTACCGTACGTGTACAATAAGCTGGCATGTACCGTACGTGTATAATAAGCGGACATGTATCGTACGTGTATAATAAGCGGAAATGTATCGTACGTGTACAATAAGCTGACATGTACCGTACGTGTACAATAAGCTGGCATGTACCGTACGTGTACAATAAGCTGACATGTACCGTGTGTGTACAATAAGCTGACATGTACCGTACGTGTACAATAAGCTGACATGTACCGTACGTGTACAATAAGCTGACATGTACCGTACGTGTATAATAAGCGGACATGTATCGTACGTGAATAATAAGCGGAAATGTATCGTACGTGTACAATAATTTGACATGTACCGTACGTGTACAATAAGCTGACATGTACCGTACGTGTACAATAAGCTGGCATGTACCGTACGTGTACAATAAGCTGACATGTACCGTACGTGTACAATAAGCTGACATGTACCGTACGTGTCAAATAAGCTGACATGTACCGTACGTGTATAATAAGCTGACATGTACCGTACGTGTATAATAAGCTGACATGTATCGTACGTGTACAATAAGCTGACATGTACCGTATGTGTACAATAAGCTGACATGTACCGTACGTGTACAAAAAGCTGACATGTACCGTACGTGTACAATAAGCTGACATGTACCGTATGTGTACAATAAGCTGACATGTACCGTATGTGTACAATAAGCTGACATGTACCGTATGTGTACAATAAAG
>JAQJVL010009907.1:0-14277 GCA_035578905.1 Stictocephala bisonia | reverse complement strand
CTTTACTTGCTAGCATAGGCTTCCAGCATCGGTGGCTAAGGCTTCGTACATGGTCAAAAGTAAAGGCCCTAACTGAGCTAACAATGAATACTTCACCCATTGAATTAAGTTCAGACACAGGCCTGTGTAAACTGACAAGTTTCAATCTTAACGTGTAAATTGTGTTTGTAGGTTTGAGAAATAATTTTGTTTGGTGGTGCCTTGCACACAGTGTATTGTAGATGGATTTATTGTAATGGATCTATTGTAGATGGATAAAATAATAATAATGGTGTTGGAAATCAGACAACATGAAGGAATGCTGGTGTTATCGTTGTCAACCAAAATTATGTTTGAAGAAACTGTCCAGCCTATGAATATTATTTTGAATCGTTTACCAATACATCCTTTCATTTCTGCACAGGCCTGTAGGCCGATGTGAACTTCTGAGTGAAGTTTAAGAAAAGTTATTCAAGATTAAACCAACTATAATTAATGGCATTGGTAAGGTAACAGACAATACATGATAAGACATTGATTTCATAAGGTACTTACCAAAAATTCCCTCGCTATCAACATTAAGAGCTTTCCGCCTAAACATTGCTGCCTTAGTCAGTTGTGGTTTCAGTCTGTTTGCTAGTGAACTTTCACCCACATGAATGGTAAATTGATTTTGAGTCGAATTTCTTGCTGCTCTCAGCTTTACTGGCACTTCTGGTTCATCAGCTCTCATCGTGCCTCTAATTACTGTAAATAATATTACAAATAAGTAATTTTAATTAGGCTGTTTTAACAAGTGATGGGTTGGTTCTATTTTTTTTGGTTCCGTTTTGGTTCTTTACTGAAATCGGTTCTTGGTTCCCGGTTCTAAGCAAGTTTTGAGAAAGTCTCGGACATTTTTTCTAATACCTTTATGCCAGTGAATCAACATATTATGTGGAGTCAGTCAGTAAAAACAGTGCATAGTATTTTGGCGATTTCTCCAATAATACACGTATAATAATATAATAGTATTATAAATATAATAATATAATATAATAATATAATAGTATAATACACGCCAAAATCTATAAAATGACATACAATATTTCCAATAACTAGAGAATTGGTAACATTTTATTTATTCTCAGGGTATGATTGTTTACATTTTTTGCACAAAGAAAGTATTTACTTTAAATTTTACAAAGAATACAATTTAGCTAAATGGAATATAATGCTCAAATTAGAATGCAATTGAAATTTACCTTGAGAACATTACAAAACTTATAAGCCTAGAGAAAAATAAAAAATAACCTGCCATTTTTGGTCCGGTTTAGTAATAAAATTTATTCAAAAAACAATTCATTGAAATTACCAGAACTGAATTTAATAGGTTGATGTAATTGTAGTACTTCAAAAATAAACAGCAAAATCAAATAATATAATTAATTTTTTTTATTGTTTTTACTAACTATTGGAAAAAACTATTTTTATTAACTATTTGTTCTTTTCCCAATTTGTGATAATACTGAATTAAGAAAATATAAATGCTACTCACATTCATAAAAACTATACAGCCAATAATACCATAAATGTTTATATAAATTACAGCATACATTTTGTTTTAAATTTAAGAAATAATAAAATATTTCGGGTCAGTAAATGTTAAGTCAATGCAATTTAAAACACTAATCCTTTAAACATTAATCCAATTTAAAACTTTGTAAAAAGAAAAAAATAATTAAAACAAAATTTAACTATTTTAAAATAAAAATGCTAAACTCATTTTGTTTAATTTAATACAATATAATCTTAAAAATTTATTTTTCAATCCAATTCACTAGGTTTTGTGTGCATGGTTTTTTTTCATTACAAGTCTAAATAAATAAACTTGCCGGCTTGGTGGCTCAGTGGCTTAGGCTTCGGACTGCGGAGGGTTTCCAAGGTTTGAATCCCCACTGAGCCAATAGTCGGTACTTAACTCATTGAATAAAGTTGACGCACAGGCCTGTAGGCCCATGTCAACTGGCGAGTGAAGTTTAAAAAAAAAGAACTCTAATATCTTAAGTTCATCATAACTCTCTAATATCTTAAGTTTATCATCATCTCCCTCTCTCTCCCTCCCTCTCCCCCTCCCATGCACGTAGAGTGGTATTGACCCACCCGCCTCTCCCCCTCCCATGCACGTAGAGTGGTATTGACCCACCCGCCCGCCCATACACGAACAGTGGTATTGACCAACCCGCCCGCCCATGCACGTACAGTGGTATTGACCCACCCCCTGCCCATACACGTACAGTGGTATTGACCCACCCATCCGTCCATATACGAACAGTGTTATTGAACCCCCTCTCCCCCTCCCCCCTCTCTCCCCCTCCCTTCCTCCCTCCCTCTCCCTCCCCCTTTCCCTCTCTCTCTCTCTTTCTTTCTTTCTTTCAACCTTTTATTTTCCTAAATACACAATAAAACTAGAGGCATAATTAATGTCAGTTTGAAACACAAACTTAAATTGTATGTACCATCCAGAGAAAATGACTGAAACTAGTGTAACTTGAAGATGGTTTTTAATACAGAGATATTCTGGGCAGAACTCTAGGGCAGTTCACAGTATCTATCTGTCCTGTCTAATGCTGTGTGTGAACAACGCAGTCTTTCTAGCAATTTTAATTGAAGATATCTAATGCACTTGGCCTTCAATTGAAGCTGTCTACTGTATTGGGCTGTTGACATTAGTATATGTACTAGTTCTCCCATAGAAGATCTTTTCACTAGACACCTTCATTAGTATGTGATTGTCGAAGTTCTAAACTGCTAGAATGATGAGGACGAACAACATATACCAAAATACTGACGATAGTCACCCTAGACCAGGGGTTTCCAAAATGGGGATAAGTTTTTTACCTAATATATTAAAACTTAAAATGTTATAGCTTATTATGTTGCTTGTAAAAATAAAAATACGTTTCTTTTTTTTAATTTAGACACATCCTGGTTAGTTTATTCATCCCTTCTATGAAAATGTTATTAGTGAGGGTGTTGTTTGTTTTAAAAGCTCAGTTGCTTGTCATTCTTCTATTCTCTCTTGTAGTTGTACGGGCAGTCCGAAGTTTGAATAGAAGTCCACCTCGAGTGCGATTTTTCGATCGGTAAGTTATGATGATTTTGAGTGCTATTTTTTTTTTTTTTTTTGAGTGAATATTTATTTTTTATTTATTTAAAAAATAATTAAATGTTATATTTTGAAACTTAAAGGTAACACTGACTGTCTTGGCTTCTTGTAAAAACTATTGACAAAGGTTTGGTAATAGTTTCATTCGCATAAAATGTCAAATTAATTTTTTATGATTTTTTTATAAAGTTGACGGTTCATTAGAAATTGCAAAATACAAGTACTTTTATAAACAATCATAAACAAATTATGAAAATTATTTGACATACATGGTTCAAGGCACAACTAAAATCTCAATAATATAAAATAAGAATCATGTAATTATCATTATTCATCTAGGTACAGTGAAATAAATGAAATGAAAATTTGATTTATTTCCCATAAATAGAACATAAATAAATACATACAATGTTATTGATATTTATATGCAAAATAAAATATATGAAAAAATAAGTAGAAATATAAAATAAATAAAAATTAAAACAACATATTTTCCTAGTTAACAAATTAGCCATTGGGAAAAGGTCTGCATGTGCGGAAGCCTGTGCGCAGACCCGAGTTGCTAAAAAGCTGCACGATGGCGTTTTAGTATGTAATTTAGTATATTTACATTTTTTATATTTTTTTTTAAAGAAAATAATAAAAAATAGTATTATTGTTAATAAAATTTAAATAGTTTAATTCGCAATTCATGAAAGGTGAGGGAAAGAATATAAGGTTTCAAAGTTAGTTATGGAACCTAACAAAGTTAGAAATGGAAAAAGTATTAAAAATATATGTCATAGAATAATTTAAATAAGTAATACGATGCAAAACAAACAGAAGAGCTGAAGATCACTGTGCATCCAAGTGAGCAAGGGTAACGAGAGGGGAATGGAGGTGGTGTTCAAAGTTCACATTGGTTCAGGTCCGTCTACTGTAATTGGATCTGACTATTGTCTCGGCCTCCTCAATTCTTAGCAGTGATAAGAAATCGTTCTCTTTTTTTTTTAATTTTAAGAGATCGACAACTAAATATATTTAATTCACCGAAGTGGTGACAAATATTACTATACAAAACATGCGCAACATAAAAGGAATTAGTAAGTTCAATTGATTTGACTAGACGTAAGGGTATTATGCCAATATTTTCTGAAAATCTCGTGTTATATGAGTGTGTAACAGGTGAAAACAGAGAATCTAAACGCTTAAAAATCTGCAACAAAAGAAACTTTATGTACAGCTGACGGATTGTGAAGATGCCACTTTCATGAAAAAGATTAATAGTTGAATACCTTCGATGTTTTTTTATACCAATTTTAAGTATGGTTTTTTGTAATATATATAATGGCTGAAGAGTTGATTGCAATGCTCCCCCCCCAAGCAATAATTCCAAACAATAATAATGACTGAATATAAGCATAATAAGCTAATTTGACATGTTTTTCGTCCAGTATTCCACTAAGCTGACTGAATGCAAAGATATATTTCCTAATTTTATTCTTTAAAAAATCTATATGTCCTGACCATTTTAATCTATAGTCAAAAGTGACGCCTAAATATTTATAAGATGAAACTTTATCTATAGATTCACAAGAGCAATTATTGTTAAGATGATCACCACAAGTGTGGATTTTTAAATCTTGCAAATGATAGTCAGTAATATGTGATAAGGAAATTGGCATGAATTTTGTCTTTGCAACGTTTAATGAAAGGGTATTCTGGTCTAGCCACTTTTTGAGCAGCATGAGATCAAATAATGCTTTTAATCTCGTTTCTTCCCAAGATGCACCCTTCAATAAAATTAATGTGTCGTCTGCGAATAAAAACAGCTCGCCATACAGATTTAACCTTGAAAGATTATTTATATATACTAAAAATAAAATAGGTCCAGTGTATTTCTAAACTCAGGTCTACATAGTTTTGTAATGGAGAGTATGTCTGTACTTTTGAAGTAACAAACCAATCAACAACTGACTTACTTTTTGTTGGATTGTTGGTCCTAATAGTTGTTTTCAGAATTGGAGGAGACTTTAACACTCCAGCGTACGGCAGGCTTGGTCCTACTGTCTTGGTTTCTTGTGAACCATCCTTCAAACCACCAAGCCGTTTAAACACAGAGCTTGCCTATAACAAAAGTAAGAAATCCTATAGTTCAAACTCATTCAAAAATACTTTTGAAACTTAATTTGTTACGTGTTATTTTTAGGTATTGATTTTTAATAGACATCTTTTCAACACGATACCACCTCATTTTGCTGATTCAAGTACAAACACAACTGAACACAAAATTTCCTTATCGTTAAATAGGATGTAGGAGAGCAATAGAGTACCCACCTAGGTCACCATTTTAAAACGTCTAAAAACTTTTTATGGGGTTATTTAAACAAAAGGTTTTCTTAACTAAGCCTGCTAAGCAAGAACTTATTCAGCTCATCACTGAAGAAACTCGGCAATTTTTAAATCTTCGGTTATGTTACAAAAAGTTGTTGTTGGATTCTTCAACAGGTTGGGATATTGCCAACAGACACTTGGAGAACATTTTGCACATTTACTCTAACTGTAAGTACTTCATTTTTAATTTCAGACAGTAAATTAATGTAGCAAATAATAATGCTTTATCAGTGATGGTTAAAAACTTATTAAGCCGTTCCGGGACTTTTATTCCACGCTGTATATTTACTTTAAGTCTATATATACCTAAAAAATATATATAAAGAATGGATGGACATATAGAACTGAATGGACTGAATTCATCTGTTCATACATCAGTTAGAAATAATTTTTTGACAAAACAAGAATAAAAAAGAAAAACTTCTTTATTGCGGTGAAAAATTGCCTTTTCTTACATTTAATCTTATGGTTAAGATTTCGCCTCAGTAAAGAATTTTTCCCGTTCCACTCTTAAATAAGAAGATGCTTAATTAAAAGTAAAATACCTTATGTATTGAAATGTCTTCACTAGAAGTTATGTTGACAGACTTCAATGGCACAGCGCTGATAATCCTTGTAAACTTTGTTTCTACCGGAGGTAATTCTGTTGTGCTGGACACTTGTGGTGGTTCTGTTTCTGCCCCCAATCTCTCAAATACTGTTTTCTTGGGTGGTGGAAGTTTTGGACCTGTTTGGAATAAAAACAAACTATTTGAACTAGTAACACTAGTAAAATGTTGATATTTATATGCATTTAAAAAATTGCAACAGTAATTTAATTTCTACGCCTAAAGAAAGGATGAAGGACCAAGTCCTGATAGATATATATAGAATGACAGCCAAGGAGGAAGGTGTGGAAGATTGAGGCAAGTGGAGGCAGGTCGTTGGCCAGGCCAAATACCACGATAAGTATCAGTGACCATGGGAGTAAGTAACCTTTTTTTAGCTCATGTCCACTTACTTATATATGGTCATCAGAATGTCTCACTGCTGAACTACATCAAGTATCAAATCAAAACACCTTTATTCATATCATTGCATTAAGTACAAAAAATAGTGTCATTTGATATTTAGGCTAATATCACGATAAAAATATTGTAAAATAATATATCGTACACAAAAAAAATTACATTAATATAAAATGATGTCAATAACTATTTAATTTACCTAGAAGATATGTTACTCAATAACAACTTAATTTTATTGCATAACATTTCAACGAACATATGAATGAATTTTTAAATTTCAAACTTTATGCTGATTAATCAGCTTAAAACTTTTTAATACACCATAATAATTTGCGAAAACTTGACTATTGATTACAGTATTCTGATCTATTGCTAGTAAGTTGCTAATATGTATGGAGGAAAGATAAATTGTTTTGCCAACTAATGTTTCGCTCTCAGAGAGAGCCATTATTATTAGTAGGAGCCCACTAACCAATACAACTAAGGGATCTTATTGTAGAATCTGAATTCTGTAGTATTGGTCTGATTTTCAGATACATGACAAGTATGATATTCTCCCTCTGGGCAAATTAGCTCTACTTAACAATTTCAAATCCTGGCCAATAACCAATTTGGGCATCGTAGATATCAACAACATTATGGACACTTTGAAATAAATTAAATACTGCAACCAAGTCAATAAGGTTTCCAGGAAAGTCTCTAACAATGCTGTAGAAAACTTAACCTCTCATGTACATTAGGGATTTGAGGATAACAATTATTTTTCTTTATAAAAAAGTTTGGGAACAAATCTGTCTGTAAAACTACAAGAATTAATCTGGACTGTAAGCTTTGTTAACACGCGAGCACACGCGCCCCTTTTGTGACGTCTCAGCACGCGCGACGGCAAATTGCTCACACAGCATTTAGGTTACCCTAATGCCTTGGTTTACATATTTATTTTTGTGACAATTTTTTTGAAAAATATTTGGTTCCTTTTGAGTTTCTTAAGGTGAAGCTTTCATATATATCTATGATATTAGTTGAAAGAAAAATTGAATTCAAATCGTTTGCAAATAGCATAACTAAATACCATCATGAGGACACGCACCATTAGCAAACTGCCGTACTTTGAAAAATCTCAAACATAACGCGGTAGAATGCCCTGTTAGCAAACTGCCGCTTTTATTGGGAAAAGGTTTGCGGGTAAAAAAAACTATAATTCAATATTTCACAAGTAAAAAACATTTATTTTACATAAGTACAAAAGTAATATGAAATGTTTACGTGAAAGCATGCGCGTTAGCAAATTGCTCACGATTCACTGCACGACACACAAACACTTTGAATTACTCACTCCAATGGTCCGTGACCAACTGGCGAACGTCAAGGACGTGTCGAGGGAGGGGCAAGGAGGGATGAGCTGGCCGCATACCCCAACATTACCCGGCATTAAATCAGATCAGTCCTAGATCAAATAGTCCACAGTTCTGGCAGAAACCTAATCATTTTTTTAAGGCTCCATCCAATACATAATAAAGAATCTAAAATGCACTGTGAAAATAGTTTTGAAGTTCTCTCAGAAGTTAGCGAAGAGGAAAATGAGGACGAGGACTCTTCCACAGTTGTTTCCTTGCCTAGTGTAAAGCCAACAAAATTAAAAAAGAAGTCACAGCAAACCAGACTAAAGAAAACTGCTACAGATGCTCCAAACTATACTGCTACTCAGCCCAAGCTGCTAATATTAGCTGATAGTCATGGGCGAGACCTAAGTAATATGGTACAGCAAAAGACCAATATAAATGTGGCAGCAGTTGTGAGATCGGGGGCGAAAATTAGTGGCGTTTTGCAGGAAGTAGAGAACCTTGCAGCCGGACTCACCAAAAATGATTTTGTCCTTGCTCTGGGAGGGACCAATAATATTGAGTGCTCTGGAATAAGCGGTATGTTAAATGACTTTGATACTCTGTTCGATTCTACAAAAAACACTAATCTAATAGTTGCTACACTACCAATGCGGCATGACAAACCTGAACTAGATGATAAAATAAATGCCTTTAATGATAAACTAATAAGGAAAACCGCAAGCACAGGCACAAACACCAGGTTACTAGAACTCCATCTCTTGCCTCGCCATCTTTACACAAACCATGGCATGCACTTTAATAAAAAAGGAAAAAGGAAAATTGCCGAAGAAATCTTAAAAATACTGAAATATTTTCACTCTGACCTTATTACTGCCAAAGATCATAAAGCTAGGCAACCTCAAAGTGAAGTAGGACCTATCAGTGTCATCGAGGCCAACATGGATACAGTTATAGACAACCTTACATATGAAGGAAACACTGCATTAGCCCACTGTATCTCAGCAGATATTGACAGTAACAAGCATATGAGTGCAGGTGTGGCAAGAGTATTCAAAAAGCATTTTGGCAGTCCTTCGGCAACAAATTTTATTGACAGTCACTTAACACATCAACAATTCAATCAGTTATCAGTATATGGGTTGGTGACAAAATCAAAATTCAATTCAAAACCTACTCTTGAGGACTACGATTTGGCATTTGAAAATCTAACAAAGGATTTCCAACACAGAGGTCTGAATTTCCTGATTTGCTCACCATTGGGATGTGTGAGGGACAATATTCCTCTTAAACATTTTGCTACGAATTTAATCCACTTCCAGCAGAGAACACAGGCCAAAATCCAGATTATTTCATATAAAGAACACACTACCAGAGTTCTACAAGGTGGATCTTCTCATCATGACCTTGTAAACCGTCTGCGTCAGTGCTTCAACTCTACCACAGTGCAAACTAACAATATTCATCCCAACAAATCTAATCAAGTTGATAGTCAGCACACTTCAATGGAAGACCTGTCTCCACCTCTACCTCAACCTGGCATATCTCAACCTGAAATATCTTACAACACAAATCGGCTCCAGGAAATGGCTTCTCAACCTCATGTGACCAGTGTCAACCAGTGTGACCAGGTGTCTCAAAATCCATGTTTGAGTTCTCTTGTTTT
This sequence comes from Stictocephala bisonia, assembly GCA_035578905.1. Lineage (NCBI taxonomy): Eukaryota > Metazoa > Arthropoda > Insecta > Hemiptera > Membracidae > Stictocephala > Stictocephala bisonia. The sequence continues at coordinate 4,761 of JAQJVL010009907.1, read as the reverse complement.
AAACAATCTAAATCTATCTTCAGCTTGTCCAGATTCTGTTAAACCACATGTTTAGCGATGTTAAAAATGTTTGCCACAATAATGGGTTAGATTCCAGGATGTTATTCCTTAATATTCAGGGCTTGGATAAAAAAGTTTCTGTTCTAGAAAGTTTCTTAATTAACAAAAATGTTTTTGCAATATGTTTGACAGAACATTGGCTTAAAGAAGATGAAACTAACTTAGCAGCACCTGATGGATACTCCTTTGCCAGTGCTTTCTGTCGAGCTAATCACATTCGGGGTGGTTCTTTAACTTTTACCCGTAATGACATAAAAACCAGAGAATGCAATATTAAGCACCTTTGCTCGGAAATGAATTTCGAAGCTACTGCAGTTTTTATTGATAGGCTAAAAATAATAATTGTTTCAATTTACCATTCACCATCTGGTGATCCGCATATTTTTTTAGACGCATTTGATAAATTGTTATTGTACTTGTCTAGTTGGCCAAAGTACACCTCTGTTATAGGAGGTGATTTCAACTTGAACTTTGATGTGACAAAACAAAATAATTTATCAAAACAATTTATCAATATCTTGCGACAGTATAATTTTTATTATTTAAATAGTAAACCAACTAGAGGTGCTAACTGTCTAGATAATGTTTTAGTCAATTCCCAAAGAAATGTTGCAATTGAGTGTGACATTTTCAATTTTCCATTCTCTGACCACAATGGTCTAATTATAAATGCTCCATTCATCAAATGTCATCTGAAAAAAACACAATCTGAAAACAATAGTCCATACAATCTTGACTCAAGCAGTTACTTCAGGATGATCCTACCAAAATCCTCAGTAATTTGCTTGACAGAAAAACTTAGATGTTATCAATGGGATAACCTATTAAATCTAAAAAATTACACTGCCACTAATACTTTTCAAATTTTCTTTCAAAAATTGGTAGACAATATAAATTTCTATTCAAAACTTAAAAGAGTCAAAACATACAACTGCCCTAAATTAAAACATGATTGGTACTCCAATGATCTGGCCAATATGAAAAAAAATTACTATTTTTAGATACTATTATTAAAAGAAATGGTAAAGACTCATTAGAAACTAAGCAAAATTTTTTAGACCTGAAAAAACAATACAGAAAAGCAATTAAAGATGCAAAAATACTATATAATACCAATTTAATAGAGAGCAGTAGTAATAAATGTAAAACCGCTTGGAAAGTGATAAAGGATGCAAGTAAACAAAATTCATTAAATAAATCAAACCCTGGAATCTCACCCGATATGTTTAATAATTTTTTTATTGAATCTGTTAATGACATTAAAACTAAAGTAAGTAGTCCTAAATATAGTTCAGAGGAGCTAATTCAATTTTCTGCAGTCAATTCTCAAACTTTTGCATGGAGACTAGTAAGTCCGGAGGATATAGTAACTACTACAGGTAGACTCAAAAATTCCGACAGTTGTGACGTTTATCTAATGTCCAATAACTTGTTAAAAAAAATTATAGCACATATTGCCATTCCTCTATCCTACTGCTTTAATCTCTGTCTCATGGAGGGAGTTTTTCCTGATGAGTTGAAAATATCACGAATATGCCCAATTCTTAAAAAAGGCCCAAAAGACAAGCCGCAGAGCTATCGCCCAATTTCTATTGTTCCAACTTTTTTAAAATTATTTGAAATTATAATCCATGAACAATTAAGTGCCTATTTAGAAAAAAATCAATTTTTAAGTAACTCACAATTCGGATTTAGGAAGGGGAAATCTACAACTGACGCTGTAGATATGCTGGTTCGTGAAGTGTTATCAGCTTTTGAAAATAAAACATTTGCTCAGGCCACATTCTGTGACCTGAGCAAAGCGTTTGATTGTGTAAATCATTCTGAATTATTAATGAAATTAAACGATTACGGTATCTCAGGCAGGCAACTTAAATTTTTTAGTTCCTATTTTTGTAATCGTAAGCAAAAAGTTTTTGTGGACGGTGAGTGGTCCCAGGAAATACAAGTCACACAAGGTGTCCCCCAGGGATCGGTCCTGGGACCACTATTATTTGTAATTAGTATTAATGACCTCCCAAGCTTTGTGAGGACTAAAACTTTTCTTTATGCGGATGATTCAACATTTTTTAATTCTAATTCTAATCTTGAACAACTAAAATCTCTCTGTGAAAATACTCTTAAAAATGCATCTGACTGGTTTAAATCAAATGGATTTCTCTTAAATGAAGAAAAAACTAAAAAAGTTACTTTTTCTCTAAGACCTGTTGATGAACGCTTCTTGAAAAATAATCCTGATGACAATGTAAAATTTTTAGGAATGTTTGTAGATAAAACACTTTCCTGGGGATCACACATTGATTATATTAGTATTAAATTATCTAGGGTAATTTATTTATTAAAACGATTGTCTCATTCTGTACACCAAAATTATATCAGATCAGCTTATTTTGCATATTTCCAGTCTATATTTAGATATGGATTAATTTTTTATGGGAACTGCAGTAGGATAGATGAAATTTTACTTTTGCAAAAAAAAGCTATTAGAGCTATTTCAAATGCAGGACCTGTAGAGCACTGCAAACCCTTATTTTTGAAATTAAATATCCTCACTGTTATTAATATTTACATCTTCGATTTGTTTTTGTATGTGTTAAGAACTCCTGGTATTATTAAACAAAGTTCACATCAATATAGCACTAGGACCAAAGATCAAGCTAAAATTAATTTTTTTAGATTGAGTAAAACATTGAACAGCCACAATATAATTTCAATCAGAGTCTATAACAAATTAATCCATTTATTCAATATGTATCCCAAAAAAACTTTCTGTAATAAATTATTTAACTGGCTCCTAAAGCACCCTTTTTATTCACTTGACGAATTTTTTAGTACAAATATTTTTGACTTTTAATTCATTTTAAGTTAGTACATTGTAATCCTTACTGCTATATTTTATTAGATTTACTTGTGTAGTGTTAAGAATCTTTGACTTAGCATTTATGTGCTTGTATTGTGACGTTGTCAATGCTATGTAGTTCTATGACAATAAATGGAATTTGAATTTGAATTTGAACTCGCTCAGTAGCCCCGAAGATCTGCCCGCATTTCTATTGGTGCGGAGGTTGTAGGCGATAGGCTCTATGCTCGGACCTTTAATACTGAAACAGCATCCACTCAATGATTGCCATCCACGTGGACACAATTAGAGAAGTCTGGGGTGTCCATGTTGGGTGGTAGTTAATGTCCGTATGTTGTGTGGGAGAAAAACTGAGTTATCTGGCTTATCAATTAGCTGAAAATCAGACCAACACTTTGTGGTTCAGATTCCACGTGAAGCTGAAGGTCCCTTAGTTGCCCTAGCTATTAGGATATTAATAAATAGCTCTTTCTGACCTATTTAGTCGACCTTAGTTAGTAACAATGACTACACTCGTTCATCTACACTCATCACACTCATTCGCTCCTCATATTCGACAATCGGCATCTTATGAATCTTTGTGATCAAGACTGATGTATTTATACTTGCATTTTACACCTGATACATACATATTATTAGTTTATACATGAATAAAGATGAAAATTGTAAAGTGTGTAATACAGAATATGTAAGGGGAAGAGACTTGCTTTGTTGCCTTCCTAAGGGAATCAACAAGGCATTCTCTAGCAAATAGAACGTTATGATATAGAACATTTATTTTTTTAAATTATAACAATATATGACTACAGTAATAATATTGACGACATTTCAACTATATTGACATCCTTTGGTAAGTAATAAAAACGTTTGTATCCATAATTTACTGACCACAAGTATAAAATTGTCAACCACTGCTCATGCTAACAAACTTATCTGTTTCTGTTGAAAATGTCTAATTGCTTTTGAACATATGTCTGATAGAATAAAGGATTAACTAAGCTATAGGACAAAAATAAAAAAATGGATGGATATCTTACCCATAACGTCATTTTCAGTTGTTACTCTCATCTTTTTTACAGTTGATGTTGGTGCTGTGGATTTTAATTTGCTTTTCCCAGAATTAGAACTAACAATATTTTTACTAATAGGTTCTTCTTGGCTGATGTTTTCACTTTCCTCATCATGTTTTCTTTTCACTGGCTCTGCAGGGGTTTTCTTTTCAATGACTAGAATGTGCAAAACAAGACCAAGTAAATATATATAAATATCTGTTGCTAAGTACATATGGTGAAAGTTAGAATAAATTCTAATTTTATTTTTATTAATCAGTTGTAATATTTTTAAAGTGCTTTTATTGGCATTATAAAAGCTTATTTCCACCAGGTGTGTAAGTACATATTGATAATAAAGCTTCTGATATAAAATTGTTGTGTATTTTTATAATATTAAAATAAATAAACACTTACTATTTATTTATCAATAGTAATTATTCAAATAAATATTGCTACAGAGTATTTATTTTAGTAAATAGTTATATTTAGAGTTATTGGTACAAACACTTCTAGTTTTCAATATAAATTGACCAAATTTCATTGTAAATTTTTTTGTAATGTCAGCTAATTTTTGCAGAAACATTTCCCCTGAAAATGTTCAAGAACGAAATTGAGCATTGTGCGTAAACAGACACAAAAGTAAGAGACAAAATTAAAGTTTTAAAATGAAGAACCAGATATTATTATATGGGTTGGTAAATCAAAAACAAGACCAGACTTATATAAACTATATAGTTGTTTCAAAAATTAATATTAATGAGGAATTCTGACTTTATCAAAAAATCAGAA
>JAQJVL010009906.1:0-14279 GCA_035578905.1 Stictocephala bisonia | reverse complement strand
AAAAAGCCATGTTGAGGACAAATGATAAGGGGTATATGCCACCAAAACACGAAAACATCCCCCAAAACCAAATAAAGAGTAATACTAAAATAAAACCGCCCAAGTGGGGCACTAAACTATAGATATTTGTCTTATAAATAACGTAATACCATTACATAATGGGAGATACGACGTTTAAGGTCTCTGCCCCCCCCCCCCCAAATAAAAAATGTGCTCCAAAACCCATAATTGGGTAATGTTTAACTAATACACCCGAGTGGGGTATCAAATTAAAGGTATTCTTCTCTTAAATACTATTATACCGAAAACTTCAGCTTATACCGAAAACTTCCCCAAAAACCGAACTTAATGGAATACTGCCTAATAATCCTAGTGAGGTCGTAGGCCGATCTTCCTCACGATTCGACATGCCAGGATCCACAAATGGGACTTCAGCAGTGTCTTGGTGAGGCCGCAGGCCGAACTTTCCCCCGCGAGGCCGTAGGCCGAGTTTCTAAAAAGGACCTGCAGAAGAGCGTCCTGGCGAGGCCGTACGCTGGGCTCTCCCACGAGGTCGCGGGCCGAGTTCCACAAAGGGCATAAAGGTAGAGAGTTCCCAGGCGAGGCCGCAGGCTGAGCTTACCTCACGAGTGTAGCAAGTGACGACGGGGTTGGCACGCGAATCATAGGGTGTCCCCTAGTATACTATAAAGCTCGATGTAGTAACTCACTGACTGATACTAAATGTTGAGGCACTTCCCGGCGTTCTACCCCTACATATGTATACTTGAATTGAAGCTCTCGGTCTGAAACCTCCAGGAAAATTCACAAAAGTTTACTTTTTCACTCATAAACAAGATGGTGACCCTTTCTTACCCGTAAACTGCCCCAATGTATTTCTTGTGGGAAAATCACAAAAAGTAGTTTATATAGCCTAACTTGAGAAAAAGCTTGAGTAAAATTGTCAAATATTCACAGTTCTACGCGCGTAACAAACGCGCAACTCATATATGAATTTCAGCTTCTAATTTAACATTTTGGGGTATCGGGGGCTCATAATTGAACATTTTGAACTTGTGAAATTTTTTAATGCTGATGTTATCTACTCAAGTGGGGTATCAATTTAAAGGTATTTTTCTTCTGAATCCAAATGTACCATCAGGGTTTGAAAAGGGCAATGAATAAGGGTTATATGCCCAAAAAATAAAAAAATCTCCGAAAACAAAAAAGGTCAATACTAAAATAAAACGCCCTATCGGGGTATCTAACTGTAGGTATTTATCTACCAAATAACACTATATAATAAAATTTTGGAATAGAAAACGTTTATGGATTCTGCCCCGGCAAATAAAAAATATGCTCCAAAACCCAAAATTGAGTAATGTTAAACTAATACACTCAAGTGGGGTATCAAATTAAAGGTATTCTTCTCTTACAATTTACCTTGTAAATACTAATTTACCATAATATTTTTTTAAAACCCTATGTTTAGGGGCACCACTGCTCAAAAACCAAAATTCATGGTCATACTGGTTAACAATCTTGGAGAACAGTAGGCCGATCTTCCTCAAGAGGCGACATGGCGAGATCCACAAATTGGACTGTAGCAGTGTGCCTTAGTGAGGCCGCAGGCCGAACTTACCTTCGCGAGGCCGTAAGCCGAGTTGTACAGAGGCCTGTAGTAGAGTTTCATGGCGAGGCCGTTGGCCGAGGTCACACCACGAGGCCGCAGGCCGAGTTCCACAAAGGGGCTAAAGTTAGAGTTCCTAGACCAGGCTACAGGCCGAGCTTACTTCACGAACGTAGCGAGTGACGGAGTTGGCACGCGAACCATGCAGTGGTGTCCCCTAGTACTAAATTAAAACGCGATGTGGTATACTTCATCACGGGAGAGCGACAGTGGAGCGCCTGGCAAAAACTAATAAAACTGTCAGCCAAGAAATAGCACAACTGCGACAGTGGAGCGCCTGACCTTGAGGCGCTCCACTGTCGTACCCTCGCGGGTCCAATGTGACAAGGGTTTTGACAAGGGTTCAAAAACTAAGGGGTCTTGATATCTATGGTGAGAGTGTGTTTAACTTGAAAGCAATAGAGATATATTTATTAAAATAAGCATACATGTTACAGTATTTACATAAGATCCGGGTTTGTTAACAAATTTTACACTTCAAATTACTTTAGAAATAAAAAAAGCCTTCAGGTATTGAAATTGTAAATATAGCTACATTGAAATAAGCTGTTATAGTCCGATTCATTGACACGCTTCTAAGTAATAGAAAACGTTATTATATAAGACGTAAAATCGTGGATTGGTTGGCGTTTGACGTATTCCTAAGTAACTATTTTTCGTGGTCCTTTCTATTAAATCAAGGCTAAGCAGGTTGAACCGTCAATAATGTAATCATTTGAACAATAGCCATTAAATACAGTAATTCAAATCATTTAAACAAAGTAATAAGTTGATAGAACATCTGTTTGCGGTATATATTTTCAGTTTTGTAATAAAACGAAATAATACCTTTAACATATACTGTTCTATAAAATTTATGTAAATAGAATCAGTTATCATTGAGACACGTCCAATACATTATTTTCATACCAACCAACAAGTAGATGACAATCAAATATTTAAAATTTTTTTTTTAAGTCTTTAGATAGCGTAAATTATCAAAAGACGTTTATTAGCGAGTGATAATTCAATATGCATAGAGTCAAAATCAAATTAAATTATAAAATATCTTACTTTGTCTTTCCAGTCTCAGAACATTTTTACACCTGCACAATAAATTCTTGATTTAATTAGATAAAACTGATAACTTAGTTATTTATCTTCTTTCAAATGTAAAACTCTTTTTAATTTTTAAAACAGTTACACCTTATGTTATATCAGTTAGGCCTATATTATTATATTTTGGAAACAAGTTTATTTAATTTGATTTTTGTTCAATAATGCCTACCTTGTAGGCGAAATACCTCAAGCAAATAACACATTTATTTGAAAATTCTGATAATGTACATTATAGTACATTAAAGTTTTTATCATCAATTATGTCTCATAGAACAGAAAACAAAATACAAACAACTATGTAATAAAATTATCCTTACTAATAAATCTAAGGTTTAGGCTTACGTACATAGTAAAGTTTTTAACATAAATCTCATTATATTAAAATTAATAATTTCTTCTTAAATAAAGTAACTAAACATTAAGCAAAAGTTTTTCACAAGGAAAAACGATGTTTTTGTTTTAAGATAAGTATTGGAAACTAGATTTAAACCACAGACGGATGGTATCATGGCTGGCAAGATGTGATGTGATGAATTCATTGAACTTTCTACCCTTTCCACCCTCTTGTCTTACCGCTTGGAATGCGCCATTAGGTATTCCGCGTAAAATATGGAAATCCCCGAAGGACAACATTAGTATTACTAATAAAAAATACCCCTCCTTCTAAACAGGATACATCCCCACCAAGGGTATCTTACAGATTTTTGTGGAGTGTGTTTTGGTATTTATTAATACAAAATATTCTATATTTATTTAATCAAAATACTGTGGCTTTGATGTCAGTACCGACATTCTTAGTCATTCCTTTGCCTTAATTGTAAAATGTTAATTGGTAATATAACAAAAATTGTTGACTACACGACTTTTTAAGTATTTTTATATGTTTTTGTAATTTTCTGTTCTACGAAGTGTTGGCCAAATGTATTGAATCTACAAAAACCCTTCCTCGACCTTTGACTTTGAAACTGCTGCTATCACGTCTGTTGTTTTTTTTCATTTGTGCCAAAGCACTTGCAGGCACAACCAACAAACAGTACGGTCTTACTCGAAACTAAAAAGAGTCTGAAGAGTTTGGACAGTTTGTGAGATGCTTGATGGTTTGGCTTTCCTTCCAGAAAAAGATGTACTACAGGGGATGCAGCTGCTGTAGGGATTGGCTCCTGTCGAAGTTTTATACCTGCTGTACTACTTCGACGTCTACTATGTGAGCGGTACAGCAGGAGAAAACCCTAAACCATCCATGTTTCCACCATCACTCTGGAAAGTGCATGAGCGACTCATTCCGACTCACACAGAACAAACAATATGTGTGAGGCGTGGAATAACCGATTTAAGAACTTAGAAGGCCTCCAAAACCCATCTACGTGGACGGTTACCGAGGCCATACACCGAAATGACGCACTGGAGAGAACAGACTCTCTGCAACAAACTCAACCATAAACACTGAACAGCTACAGCGTCGACTAAAACAGTTGTGTGAACGATATTTAGCTAGGGAAGTTATTATAAATGACTTTTTATCAAAAGTAGGAGAAACTATTAGATTTAAGTATGTAACTGAAAGGAGGTTTGTAAATTAATAATGATTTTATATTTTGTTGTTTAAGAATATTGTAGTCTACAGATTGAGTGTAAATAGTATTTTTTATTTGAGTGTAAGTATTTTTTTTTATTTTAAGTTTTAAATATTAGTAAGTATAACCCAAATTATTTAGTTTAAATTTAAATTTATATTTATTATTTTAGAATGTTATACAAATTATTAAGTGTTAAAACTAAGAAATACATATTTGTTATTTAAAGCCTATTTGTAGTTATTGACCTTTTTTTGTAACTTCAATTTCTTTGAAACCACTTGCCCAGCAATAAAATTAATATAATTTTAAAAACTCACTGCTTGGCTTTTACGAATTTGTATAAACTATGGTAAATATTTTATAATTAATACTCATGGGTTAAAGGGGCAAGTCATGATCAAATGAAGAGTGTCTACGTGTTCCTTTTACACAAAACTAAAAAGTATAAAGTTTATAGGTTTTTTTAAAAGATGACTATAAATACATCATTATTTTAGTCCTCGGGAGTTGATGTGGTAAACATGATGTGGCCCACCTCCGAAGACCAAGGTAGATAGTGTGCATGAACAAGGGTAGATGTTTTCTATCTGTACGATTATAAACTTGTTTTAAAACAAGTCTGCAATAGTTTAACCACTATTGCAAGTTTAATTCAAATAAAATGAAATATGATTAAGAAACGTGATTAATAGTTTTGATTGGTCTTTTGGGATAACCCCTACAGAATCAATGTTACACTTACTCCTACAAAATATGCAGTGCACCTAACAAAGTCAGTATGATAGTAGCCGTTGTGATATTAGTTAGATTGGTAGGTATTTAGAAGGCCCCGCGAGCTGAGCTTGATAGCAGGTAGGAAGCAGGTAGAGTGCCGAGGACAGGTAGTTTTAGGTGCGACACAGGAGCGCCTCCCCACCCCTTTTCGGAGGCGCTCCTGAGTCGCACCCCTAGCGAAAATTATTTATGACAACCCCTTAGCCAGGTAAGAGGCGCTCCTGTGTCGCGGATTCCTTCATCACAGCTTATTTTTTGATAAAACCGTAATAGTATTGAAATGTTGTACGATGAAGTAAGTATTAATTCAGCATAATCACTGTTACAACAATAACAATGTTGTACAGCTTGCCTTCAGCGACAAAAACAAATGTTGGACTGAAATGTTAAACTGTGTGATAAATGTTATCAAGGTATGCAGCAGATCAATTGTTGTACTAAATTACATTAACTTAGGCCCGATCATGGTTGTTAGCACGATCAAAATCTTTAAGTTTTCAGTAACTGACCATAAGACTAAATATAGCCCTCCTACGTGCACTAGACACGTTCAATTTATGATAAACCTTCACTTTCAAAAACATAAGATACTGGTGGTCCTCAACATTCTGAAGCACCGTACTCAAACTTACACCTGATATTGATAATTACCTTAGACACAACAAATATAGTTGGATCTGTATACGTGTATTATGTATAGGGCATAAGCCTAGTATATAATTATTAAGTTTGTCTTTGAAGATTTGGAGGGAGTAACGCATATGCTGTCAAGGTGCTGGCCCTGCCTGGATAAATAACTATTTGACACACTAACTCGACGCACATTTAGAGCACGAGCGGATGCGACCCCTATTACTTTTTTCTCTGCCTTTACACTAAGTTAAAAAAAAAACTACAAAATTGACCATATTTCTATATAAGAGTCTGAAGAGGTGGTTGGCCTTGTCGGTTTTAATACCATAAGAACAATGTTATTTGCGAATCCATATTTTTTCGTTATTTATTTACAAAAGTTGTGTATGAGGTGTCATTTTAAACGTCATTATATTGCGTATCGGGTTTGCTTTAGATATTTTAAATACATACACTAGTTTTGAAAAATAGGTGAAAATAAAAACTTCAAACTAAATATTTTTTCATATTTTATACTTTAAAACTAATTAGGGATTCACAAAGCAATTCCAACGCGCAATTTAATTCTTGATCAAATTAAGTTTGTTTGAAAAAACCCTTTTAAAAATAAATGTTAAATTTGGAAACGCGTGTCCGGTGCGAAAATAACATTGTTCTTATGGGATTAAAACCAATATGGCTGACAGCCTTTGCAGACTCTTAAACTCAGCTTAAGATACTACCCACGCATGCATAGTAAAATATGAAGTTGAATAGAATCATTTCCAATTAACGAAATGAACATAGGTAGAAATATTTTACATAAATAAATTACTTACCAGTCACATTCATATGCCCAGATTTACGTCGGCAGTTTCCTTGAAACCACGTTCCTGCTTACCCTCACGCGTCATCACATTTACAGTGTTGATAGAAATGATAAACTCTAAAATACGGCTACACAAATATGGGATCAAAATATGTTTACTCAGAACATGTTAAACTTAAAAATGTTAAACTTCAGAACATTTAATAAATGGGATGCCTGACTGGATTTAGACAATAGATTATCTAAACATATTCACTTCGAAGTTACTTTCTCAAATAAGTATAAATAAATTATCTATAATTTTGTCTACCTCAGCATTAATAAACTAGTTACTATTTAACATTATTGTTTTATATGTATATTATTCTAAAATAAAATAAAGGTCAATGAATATAGAGATAGGGACCGAAGATCACTTATTGATTTTAACAAATTGGCAATAGTGAATTCATTATTCATGTTATGTATTTATTAATGTAGTTTATATGTTTTATTTTACAAACCTATTGTATTCTTATTGAGTAAATAATTATTACAGTATTTTGAATGCTATAATAAATATTGTGCAATGTAATTACGAATGAATGCCCTGTGCTTTACTTTGTTGATTACTGTAGGGACCACCTATATAAATGGAAATGCTCATACTTCTGTAACTTAAAAGAAATTAGCCAATAAAAAGAGTAATTCACTTACCTCCAAATGAAGCAAAGCAGTTCTGTAAAACGAAACTCCCAATCATAAGCCTACATTGCATCCATCGAGGTTAACTTTAATGAATAAAGATTTTATGAATTAATTAGTAAAATCCATCCGCAACAAAGAAGTTTTGGGTTACACTACTTTGATTTCACGAATTACTGCACGTTTTAGCAATAAATTAACATTCAGGTATTTGCGCGGTTGCGTATTGCGGTTATATTATTGAGGATCAAGGTCTAAGACCAAAACTAAACTAAAACAACGTACATTTCTGGCTAAAATCTCTTTTTAAAATTACAATAATCACTACAGTTTTATTTTGTCACTCGTTCAAATTTGGTTAACTTTAATAATATATCAAAATAAAGAAGAATTTTAAATTTTTACAATGCAATTCTAGACAAAGAAAGCTTTAGTTTTTAATATTGCGACAGTAAATTAAGGAAGTAGCCGCTCCGCGCAAAGCAGTTTTTACGTCTCTCAGCGCGGGGGTTTAGAGCCCTTTAAGTGTTATTACAACAAACTGCTGACAACATATAGGCCCCTATATTAACGTTTGAGTCCACCAGAAATAATTACTGGTTCCATTTACACTACACTTTTGACTCCACTAAAAATAATAAATTGGTGATTTCATTTATATGTTAATCACTAACTTTTGTAACTAGCTAGTGTGTATTTCCAGACCATCACATCACTGTGTAACTAAACTAATGTGTATTGCCCTACCACCAAGGCGTGATTAAGCTGGTGTGTATGACACCTGGGTAGCTGGTATAATTTATTAAGCTGGTGTGTATTGCCCGACCAGCTCGGTGTAACTAAGCTGGTGTGTATTTCTAGACCATCACATCACTGTGTAACTAAACTAATGTGTATTGCCCTACCACCAAGGCGTGATTAAGCTGGTGTGTATTACACCTGGGTAGCTAGTATAATTTATTAAGCTGGTGTGTATTGCCCGACCAGCTCGGTGTAACTAAGCTGGTGTATTTCCAGACCATCACATAACTGTGTAACTAAACTAATGTGTATTGCCCTACCACCAAGGCGTGATTAAGCTGGTGTGTGTATTACACCTGGGTAGCTGGTATAATTTATTAAGCTGGTGTGTATTGCCCGACCAGCTCGGTGTAACTAAGCTGGTGTGTATTGCCAGACCAGCTCGGTGTAATTAAACTGGTGTGTATTGCCCAACCAACTCGGTGTAATTAAGCTGGTGTGTATTGATGACCAGCTCGGTGTAACTAAGCTTGTGTGTATTGCCCGACCAGCTCGGTGTAACTAATCTGGTGTGTATTGCCAGACCAGCTTGGTGTAATTAAGCTGGTGTGTATTGACAGACCAGCTCGGTGTAACTAAGCTTGTGTATATTGCCAGACCAGCTCGGTGTAACTAAGCTTGTGTGTATTGCCCGACCAGCTCGGTGTAACTAAGCTGGTGTGTATTGCCCGACCAGCTCAGTGTAACTAAGCTTGTGTGTATTGCCCGACCAGCTCGGTGTAACTAAGCTGGTATATATTGCCAGACCAGCTCGGTGTAATTAAGCTGGTGTGTAGGCCTATTGATGACCAGCTCGGTGTAACTAAGCTTGTGTGTATTGCCCGACCAGCTCGGTGTAACTAAGCTGGTGTGTATTGCCAGACTAGCTCGGTGTAACTAAGCTTGTGTATATTGCCAGACCTGCTCGGTGTAACTAAGCTTGTGTGTATTGCCCGACCAGCTCGGTGTAACTAAGCTGGTGTGTATTGCCCGACCAACTCGGTGTAATTAAGCTGGTGTGTATTGATGACCAGCTCGGTGTAACTAAGCTTGTGTGTATTGCCCGACCAGCTCGGTGTAATTAAGCTTGTGCGTATTGCCCGACCAGCTCGGTGTAATTAAGCTAGTGTGTAGGCCTATTGCCAGATCAGCTCGGTGTAACTAAGCTTGTGTGTATTGCCCGACCAGCTCGGTGTAACTAAGCTGGTGTGTATTGCCAGACCAGCTCGGTGTAATTAAACTGGTGTGTATTGCCCAACCAACTCGGTGTAATTAAGCTGGTGTGTATTGATGACCAGCTCGGTGTAACTAAGCTTGTGTGTATTGCCCGACCAGCTCGGTGTAACTAATCTGGTGTGTATTGCCAGACCAGCTTGGTGTAATTAAGCTGGTGTGTATTGACAGACCAGCTCGGTGTAACTAAGCTTGTGTATATTGCCAGACCAGCTCGGTGTAACTAAGCTTGTGTGTATTGCCCGACCAGCTCGGTGTAACTGAGCTGGTGTGTATTGCCCGACCAGCTCAGTGTAACTAAGCTTGTGTGTATTGCCCGACCAGCTCGGTGTAACTAAGCTGGTATATATTGCCAGACCAGCTCGGTGTAATTAAGCTGGTTTGTAGGCCTATTGATGACCAGCTCGGTGTAACTAAGCTTGTGTGTATTGCCCAACCAGCTCGGTGTAACTAAGTTGGTGTGTATTGCCAGACCAGCTTGGTGTAATTAAGCTGGTGTGTATTGCCAGACCAGCTCGGTGTAACTAAGCTTGTGTATATTGCCAGACCAGCTCGGTGTAACTAAGCTTGTGTGTATTGCCCGACCAGCTCGGTGTAACTAAGCTGGTGTGTATTGCCCGACCAACTCGGTGTAATTAAGCTGGTGTGTATTGATGACCAGCTCGGTGTAACTAAGCTTGTGTGTATTGCCCGACCAGCTCGGTGTAATTAAGCTAGTGTGTAGGCCTATTGCCAGATCAGCTCTGTGTAAATAAGCTTGTGTGTATTGCCAGACCAGCTCGGTGTAATTAAGCTGGTGTGTATTGCCAGACCAGCTCGGTGTAATTAAACTGGTGTGTATTGCCCAACCAACTCGGTGTAATTAAGCTGGTGTGTATTGATGACCAGCTCGGTGTAACTAAGCTTGTGTGTATCGCCCGACCAGCTCGGTGTAACTAATCTGGTGTGTATTGCCAGACCAGCTTGGTGTAATTAAGCTGGTGTGTATTGACAGACCAGCTCGGTGTAACTAAGCTTGTGTGTATTGCCCGACCAGCTCGGTGTAACTAAGCTGGTGTGTATTGCCCGACCAGCTCAGTGTAACTAAGCTTGTGTGTATTTCCCGACCAGCTCGGTGTAACTAAGCTGGTATATATTGCCAGACCAGCTCGGTGTAATTAAGCTGGTGCGTAGGCCTATTGATGACCAGCTCGGTGTAACTAAGCTTGTGTGTATTGCCCGACCAGCTCGGTGTAACTAAGCTGGTGTGTATTGCCAGACCAGCTTGGTGTAATTAAGCTGGTGTGTATTGCCAGACCAGCTCGGTGTAACTAAGCTTGTGTATATTGCCAGACCAGCTCGGTGTAACTAAGCTTGTGTGTATTGCCCGACCAGCTCGGTGTAACTAAGCTGGTGTGTATTGCCCGACCAACTCGGTGTAATTAAGCTGGTGTGTATTGATGACCAGCTCGGTGTAACTAAGCTTGTGTGTATTGCCCGACCAGCTCGGTGTAATTAAGCTAGTGTGTAGGCCTATTGCCAGATCAGCTCTGTGTAAATAAGCTTGTGTGTATTGCCAGACCAGCTCGGTGTAATTAAGCTGGTGTGTATTGCCAGACCAGCTCGGTGTAATTAAGCTGGTGTGTATTGACAGACCAGCTCAGTGTAACTAAGCTTGTGTGTATTGCCCGACCAGCTCGGTGTAACTAAGCTGGTATATATTGCCAGACCAGCTCGGTGTAATTAAGCTGGTGTGTATTGCCCGACCAGCTCGGTGTAACTAAGCTGGTATATATTGCCAGACCAGCTCGGTGTAATTAAGCTGGTGTGTATTGACAGACCAGCTCAGTGTAACTAAGCTTGTGTGTATTGCCCGACCAGCTCGGTGTAACTAAGCTGGTATATATTGCCAGACCAGCTCGGTGTAACTAAGCTGGTGTGTGTATTGCCCAACCACGCTTTATAACTAATCTGGTATGTATTGCCAGATCATCACTGTGTTACTATGTGATGTGTATTGCCCGACCATCACATAGGCATTCAGATAACATTATGATTAAGGTTTCTGCAAAACAATTTACACAGTTGTTTTTATTGTTACCATTTGTATTCCGATTTCATTATAATGTTAATTAGATTGGGTGTCATTACGTTCTTAAAGCAATTAAAACTACATAATCAATGGCTAAGAACTTGCTGGATGCTCTAAACTGGTTTTGCTTCTTTTCTGTTACCGCGCCAATCTTAAGTCTATATTATCAAGGCTTTGGCTGGCCGAGGCTACTCTGGACAGGGTTGCACAATACGTGCGGTTTTTTCAGATTTGTTTTAATTCCAGTATCTAGAGTTAAATGTAATGTAACGTTCTGTGTGTTCTAGGTGACAGGTTGTATTGGATTAAGGTTTCAATAGGAACCTTAAGATTGGATGTGTTGTTTATGAAACAGACCAATACATTTGTTAACATTGACATGGGAATAATCATTTGAACTTTTTTTAGCATTATAAGTTTTTTTACAAAGAGTTAAACAATACTTTGTGTTAAATAATATGTGATGTTTTGATCAGCAGGTTGTGGTGATTGGTAGTTTGGCATGGATCCACCGGTGGACAAGCGCCGTACCCTAGTAACCCAGCAGTCTACCGTTTGGGCTCGCCGCCAGCACGCTGTATGCGTACGTCGGGCCAAAAAACGATATGGGTCTAAGAACAATCCAAACGTCATCCTCGACAACCTTAACATGACTGTACCAAAAGGAACCATGTGAGTCATACATGACAGGAATAAGTTAGTAAGGGTGGTGAGTGACAAAATGTAATGTGCAGGCAAGTGCATTGAGTTTTATATTTTCTGCTAATCCTATAATAAAGGGGAGTTTCTATATTTTTACTGAAAATGTTAGAATATTTTTCAGTTTTGTTATTCTGTTATAGTTGAGTATAAGAAATATTATTACATCTACATATGGATATTGTCTCATTCATTTAATAATCAAAAATTATGTAAAATTTTAATTTAAAATCTGTGAATAGCCCACAAATGAAACTAAAAATCCTCTAATTTAAATACAAAGTAAATGATAAAATTGTGTTTTTGTATATAACTAAAAAAGGAGAACATTTATTATAATGAATTTTGCTTCTTTAACAATACAATTAGTTGACAAAATATCCTTGTGAGTTTTGAGTTTCCAAATATTAAATTACATCTAAGTAGCCTAAACTTTAATACGAGATGTATAAGAAATAATTGCCCATAAGTACTCACTTTCTTAATGATGGAAATTGCTGGTTCGGTTGTCATCTATTAGGCATTGTTCTTTATCTATACATTATTATTATTATTGTTGCTTAATATTATACCTTTATAACTAAAGTCTAATTGAATAAAGTAATACATATTTATATAATATAATATACTATGTTTGCTGAATGTTTCAAAATTATTTGCAAATCTCCAACAGATAGAAGAGAAAATATAATGTAATAAAAAAATATTAGGCCTACCTTTAAAAAACATTTAAAATTTTTAAACACGATTTAATAGGATTTTATAGCTATTTAAGAAGTAAAAAAAGATTATCACAAAATAAATGCAATTTTGTTTAATTTTATACTAGTTATGGATTACTGGGAGCTAGTGGCTGTGGCAAGACAACTCTGCTCAGCTGCATCGTGGGTCGGAGAAGGCTCAACAGCGGTGAAATTTGGGTACTAGGAGGAAAACCAGGTTCCAAAGGCAGTGGAGTGCCAGGACCCCGAATAGGCTACATGCCACAGGTTTGCCATCATTTTTATAAATTTATTTGAAACCCCCTAGTTACCATTGTATAAGAATTTGAGTTCTTGTTCTACATGAAAAGTTACTTAGTTCTGGAAGTAAATTTCAAATCACAAATTTAAATTAATTTAAAGCTAGTGACTAAATTAACATTACATACTAAAGAAATATGAACATTAAGTAGACAACATACAAATTTATTTTTACATGATCACATTTTCTGAAAAAGGAGAAAATCTATTAATTTTGATTGAAAGTCAGTTTATACTGACCCAAGTAAAACCCAAACAATAATATTTTAGTGATCATACAAAATAACAATAGTATATAACTATGTAATAACACTATATGTATTTATATATATAGTTAATAACAATATATATAGTTAATAACAGTATATATGGAGTTAATAATAGTATATATGTAATTAATAACAGTATATATGTAGTTAAGTAGTGTAAAACGCGGGTTCTGGGAGACCTTTTGACCTCTGTTATCAGTGTTATCACCACGTGTTGACCCCAGAGGTCAACTTTACTATTGTTTACAACTGATAATCAGCAAGGTCGTTGACCTTTCATTGATAATCACCACGTGGTGACCTTGAAGGTCAAGTTTACTACGAGCACGTGGACCCCCCGCGACGTTGTCGTAGGTCAGTGTTGTTTTGGTGTGACGTCACGCCGTATTTATTAAAATTAATTGTATTTATTTGAATTGCTGGCAAAAAGTGTCGAAGACCGGTGCCGGGATCGATCCTAGAACCTTCCGTTTGTGAAACGGAGTCGATACCACCGCAGCACAGTGACACACCCGAGAGGGTAACGTAAGTAGCGGCAGAAGAACGTGTGTGACGTCCGCCGCCGCCTCGAGCCAGATGCATTTATACTATATGAAATGTATATATTTTTTTTCTCCCAATAATTCGTATTTAATATAGTATTATTGTCGAAAAAAAAAACAATTCAGTTTCTCTTTATACTATATAAAATGTACCAACTGTTTTTTTTCACAGTGTTACCAACTCGCACGATTAATTGCCAAAAAAAATATATGTCAGTGCTACCAACTCACACGATTTATTACATTATACTATAATAAATACATATACGATTATTAAATTATACTATATTAAATACAAACGCGTTTTTTCGGTGTTACAGTAATATTAATTTAAATTCGTTATCCTTTTACGTTAAAACTATAATAAATACATATACGATTATTAAATTATACTATATTAAAATACAAAAAGCGTTTAAA
>JAQJVL010009905.1:0-14278 GCA_035578905.1 Stictocephala bisonia | reverse complement strand
GGTACCAACACTGGTACCCGTTTAAAAGTATTGTAAAAATATGGCATCCGTTAGCACAGCTGGGTGTCTACACTTTTACCATCCACTTCCTGTCCAAAACTCGTAAGCATCGACCGCCTCATGGTGGCCATCACTAGATCTCCAAGTCTGCATTTGACATGCGAGCGATGTTTTATTCCGTAGACTTCGGCCTAACATCCCTCCAATCCAACTCCAAAATATCCTGTTCCTTTATTCAGGATGGGATCTGCAGACGGCATCCTCTAGACCAGGGGTTCCCAACGTTTTAGCAACCTCGTACCACCTAATGTTTTTTTTAGATTTTTGAGTACCACCATCACCTTGTCCGTATTAGTGCGGGGGGGGGGTAGAGTTCTAGAGAGCCCTTTGTCTTTTCTTTTAAAATGTTGATACTGTAAACTTTTTATCAGAAACATATATTTTATTTATTGGTTTGATTTTTACTAGATAAGTACCCAATAAAAATGTAGGCCTATAATTCAATATTAATTTATTTTTCAATAGTTTTAGAACAAAAAAAACCTTAAATTAACAAAATTACAGTTTTATTTAATACTATTGGTTTGGTTGTTACTAGATAAGTAATAAAAATGTTGGCCTATTTATTAAAAATAACTGTAATTAATTTTTCAATTCAGTTTTCAATAATTTTAGGAAAATGAAAAAAACTAAAAGTATCCAAATTACAGTTTTATTAAATTCTTACATAAATGCATAGTCATTTTTATTCTTGGTACAATAAAAAAGAAAACAGATCAAAAAAGAGTATTTTGATTAATGTGATCCTTGTTGCTGTTTGCCTGTAAGTAATGAGTCAAAGTCAGGAGTTATGAACTTAATTTATTCTTAAATCCTCTTCTACACACATGATAGTTTGTTTCTATATTTGTTTTTCAAGTACAAAAGTTCAGAAAAAACCACTCTCACACAAGTAGCTGGTGACAAAAGGCATAAGAAACAGCATGGCTCTCTGGAAGAGCATTGGATAGTCAGTTTTTACACTCGATCCAGAAGTCGATTAATGATTTCTCTTTAAAAACATCTTTCACTGAACTGTCTTCGGATAAATCAATAAATCTTTCTTGTAGTTCCATTTCATTTGGTGAGTTTCCTGCAAAAGGATTTCTAATCCAGTCAAGTTCTGAATAATCTTCAAAAGAAAATATTTATCAAAACTCTCTTGAAGACTTTTCAAGTGATGAATTATATCATCAAACACATCTTGTTTTGGATGGATATCATTTTCCTCTAAAAATGATGACAGTGTAGAAAATGCTGATACATTCTTATTCTGTACATTCGAACAAAAAAGGACCAACTTTTTCTTGAAGCTGTTTATTTTGTCATTGACTGTAAAGACGGTTGTGTTTGCTCCCTGAAGACTCATGTTCAGCGTGTTGAGCAGGTAAAAAAATATCTGCTAAATATGCCAATCTTGAGAGCCATTCTTCATTACAAAACAAGTTCTTCATATCACTGTTCTTTTCAGTCAGAAGCATCAGAACTTCTGACCTTAGTTCGAATAGACGAGTGAAAATTTTCCCACGAGACAACCATCTCACTTCCGTGTGTAAGAGAAGAGTTTTGAACTTGCCACCCATATCTTCACATATCAAGAGAATAATCGTGAATTTAAAGCCCTTGCCTTTATGAAGTTTATTACTTTCACTGCATCTGTCAGAACGGAGGTTAAACTTTCTGGCATGCCTTTAGCAGCCAATGCTTCCTGGTGGATAACACAATGTGTACTTCGGCATTCAGGAGCAACTTCCTTTACTCTTGCTGCTAGCCCTGTCAATTTGCCAGACATAGCTTATAGCTCCATCAGTGCATAAACCTATACACTTTGACCAAGGAATGCCGATTTGATCAAATACTCATTAATCGTGGTTAAAAATTACTTCCGCTGTTGTGTTTGATTCAAGTGGTTTGCAGAACAAAAACTCTTCTATAACTTCTTTATGAAAATCAAATCGTACAAATACTAGTAGCTGTGCTAAATTTGCTATGTCGGTGCTTTCGTCAACTTGAAGTGCAAAATATGTGCATTTTTGTAGTTTTAAAACACAATTGTTCTTCAATATTGGAAGACATATCGGCAATTCGTCTCCTTACTGTGTTGTTTGACAATGGTATTTTTTTCATTTCTGTGGCTGCCTTTCTCCTAATACAGCTTGGACCATATCCACAGCGGCCGGAAGTACAAGGGTTTCACCTATTGTGTGAGGCTTTCCATCTTTTGCAATCCTATAACTAGCAAGTGTAGACGCCTTTAATAAGTTAGTATCAGTATTTACAAAGTTTGTCATGCATTTATTTTCTTTCTTGAAAAAAGTAGATTTTCTTTTAAAGAATTCTATCGGCTTACCAACCAAATCAGAGTGCTTTGTGCTTTGGTGACGCTTCAGCAGTGAAGGCTTCATGCTTTGGTTCGAAAGTGTTTCAAAACAAACAACACACTGAGGAATGGGATTGTCGCTGTTTTTCTGTGCCGGACTTGACAATAAAACCATACTGTAAGTAGCTTTCATCATACTTACGCTTGGCCTGTGGTTTAGGTTTCTTAACACTGTCCTTTGAAGTCCCAGGATTCACCAGAAACCGCTTCATAGCTTATAATGGAAGTACAAAAAATCACAAACAACAGTTATGACGGTGAATAAAGCGTGGAAACCAATGTCTATTCACCTAATCACCAATCACCACTGTTATTGACGTTCTCTTCGATGATGAACGCATCCGACTGCTGGACTCAAACTGGCTATCGCGCAGCTGGGGGAGCGGAACGACAGGTGGAGCGAGTCAAAGTAGAGGGGGGGGGAGAGTGGGTGTCGGGAGGAAGGAGGGGAGTTACACGGCCACTACGCCGCATCAGTCTAGCGTCTAGCGGCTTGTGCTGTTTAGTGGTGATGTGTTCCACTAAACTGTGATGCGTACCACCTGAAATCTTCCCACGTACCACTAGTGGTACGCGTACCACCGGTTGGGAACCCCTGCTCTAGACCTTACTTCTTAGGCCCACCTACACTTTCGCCAACGCATCTACTCCATGGTCATGCTTTAATTCGACACACACCGCTGTCACCCCCCCCCCCCGCTCCGTTGAGGCTTAGATGACCTTCCATAGCTAGCGATCCCACTGTTCTTGTCACTGTTCAAGGTCGCTTGTTTGCTTGGATCTTCCCTTTGCCGAGCCAGAAGCCTCTCTCAGGAGCTGTCTGTTTGCTACGTACCGTGATCTCCTCGCCATCCTAACCTGAGCCCTAGTAACCTACTAAAGCCGCAGTTGTTGCACCTCCCTGGTTCTGCTTCCTCCGACGTGTGTATCGGGTTTAATTGTCAAACACAACGAAAATAATTTATGTATTTTTTGGTTATACGTGGGAATCAATTTGAAGTTGAAACATTCGTAAAGATGAAACACTGATTGGCAGCTCCACTTCTTTACTACAAATGTTATCAGTCCATTCTCCAAGATTATTCAGAACGAATATTGACGATGGCCGTTCTAAGTACTCCTAAGTATACACGAGACTTTGCGTCCAGGCAATAAGAAATTATGGCACTGATTAAATAGTTGGAAGGCTCTCACTACGACCTACTGATGGTGAGTGTTACTCGTATTCTAATGGTTGAACATAGAAGTTTCAGTATTTGTAAAACTGTGTTGCGTGCAATATACATGAACTATATATATTTTGATGCCAAAACCGCTGGCACATGCGAGATTCAATCACGGCATTATCGTATACTTCAAATCAACCTTAAAGAAAATGGAATGCTACTTTAGGGAAAACAATGATTTAGATGATGAAAAAAATAAGAAAGTTTATCTATTGAGTTTATAGTAGGCTATAAAGAGCGCAGATCAGACGTTTCACGTCTGAAGAGCGCAGTGTTGTTATTTTCCAAACAAAATCAAAGATTGACAATACCACTAATAACACTCCAATAAAATATATTAAATTTATTTAAATAGTACTTTCAAAGCATAACCGAAAATACAAAATTAGGAAGAAAACGATAAACCTAAAACAACGTAAACATAGAATCAAAATACTTATTTCCCATATAATACAACATTATGTAGATAGCCCAAATGAATTATAACAGTAATACCTAATTAAATAAATATAATAAAAAGAAATTTAAGTGTAATACGAAATAACAGTAAAAGACAGTTTCACAATAATGACAAGGAGGTTAACCCAAAAGAGCATACTGTGGGCGCAGAAATATGCGCACCCGAGTTTGAGGGTTGTTTTCTAAGTAACTAAGAGATCTATATTAATAAGCTAACGAAAAATCTAATCACACGATTGTTTTCCTCGTTTGATTTTGGGTTATGATACATGCATTTTTGTTTATTTCATCATAGTTCGAAAAAAAAGTACGGAAATTGTAACAAATTTTTCACTGTACATCTAATTTACAACCGTTATTACTAAAAAGCCCTTAAATGAATCACACTTATATATAAAAACCTGGTTGTTAAGAATGTTTTCTATAAGTTTTTATAAATTTTAGAATGTTAACTTTTTGATAAAAAATGTTCTTATCAATTTCCTGAAACTCTGTTTTCTTGGCTTCTACAGTCTGTATACGGTAGGGTGGCCCCACGGACCCGCCAGCTACCTGTGTCGGTCCTTTTCCCCCCCCCGGCGCTCGCGGCTGTTTCCTTAATGAGTCACCAACTGGGCCCCTCTAATAGAATTATTAACTTTTTTTACTTTCTCAAAAATATATCAATTTTAATAGAACATTAGTAAAGTACTAACAAAACTAAGAAAAGTGATATAAAACACGATGTGCTTTGATTATAAGTAATGGCCCGGAAAGTTATTTTTTAGCCGAAACTGTATGATTTGTTAAATGTTTTTCATTTCTCATACAACGTTATCATGATACGATATTATTTTAAGAGTACTTTGAAATAAGTACGGTACTCTTGCCTTCTCCCATAGTCGTGCAGTGTGCGATAGGGGATATGGACAACAAGACTGGTTAGGACATTGAACTTGTTGATGACTAACCGTAGTCTAATATTCGCTAATATTTTTCCGCGAAGGGGTTGGTGATTCACCACTTTTAGCAGTAAGGTTGTCCAGGGTGCCAGGGTAGTTTTCAGTTAGATGTGGATACTTCCCGGATAACTTGTAACGAATACATTACACATAGTTGGTTTATTTATTATTTTTTTAATTTTTTTAAATAGTTTAATTTTTTCCAAGTGATATTTTTTGTTTAGTGAATGTTTTAATTTTTTGTGCACGATTATCCCGCCATCAAGTGAAAAACGTGGGTTTACTTATAACTCTCAAGCCAGAACTATAATTGCATCGGTGTTACATTACTTTGAGCGGGAACGTGAAAAACAAAGGTCCATTATTAGATGTGAAAAAAGTATCTGAAAGAGTGGTCGCCGCATGTAACATTTCACGAAGAACATTGGTGCGGATCAAGTCGCAACTAAAACAAGCAGTGGAAAATGAAGGAAACTCTAGTGTCAACCCTCAAAGTTTTGAAGAAACGGATCAATCACCAATACCTGAATCAGCTGTAAGTAATAAATCCAGGCAAAATACTCCTAAACCTACCATCCCTAAGCTTACTACCAAAAAGAAGAAGAAAAACCATAACAAGCCCAATAGTTACACAGCTAGACGATTTTGAGAAAACTGAAATTTAGAAACCACGTGTTTTAGCTACTACAGACGCCGAGAAGTCCCTCCCCTCCGAAAGTTAAAAGTAAGTTTACGAACAGCGGGTTTGTTTGATGATTGTATACGAACACTGGCAAAATTTGAAAACTATCGGATTTAAATGGAAAAAAGTTAGACAATAGAAAAGTTCTCATGGAGAAACCCTCAGTTGCTCTTGCTAGGTGCCGATATTTGCGAAAAAATCGGGAAATTTGACTATAAAAAAGTTATTTTTTCTGGATGAAACATGGATCAACGCCAACACTTCGAAAGACTCAGGATGGACAAATGACAGTGTAAAGTGTTCTGTAAATGCCCTTTAAGGAAAAGGAAAACGTTTAATAATTTGCCATGCAGGAGGCTTTAACGGCTGGATCAAGTCGCCACCTCTGATATTCCAGTCAAAAAAACGGTCGAATATCCCCGAGGAAATGAATTCCGAAGTCTTTGAGGGTTTGGTTTTTTGAGGTTCTCCTGGGAAATCTATTCCAGCTGGTTCGACAATAGTAATGGACACGCACCTTACCACTCACAAGTAGCCAACAAAGCGCCAACATCTGGCTCACGAAAGTGTGAAATGGAGGAATGGCTGAAAACTCCGGCATTTCATATTCACCAGACATGCGGAAGCCAAACTATACGTCCCCTTTTAAAAGCTGCATAAGGAACAAAGAAAATCTTACGTAATAGATAAAAGAAGCCTGTAAGCGTGGGGTTTTTTAAATAATCAGACTGCCAACCGTACCACTGTAATTACAATCCAATTGAGCTGGTTTGGTCAACTTTGAAAACGGTATGTAGCAGCAAGGAATACTACATTTAAATTTTAACGATGTTCAGGATTTTGTTTTATGGGAAACCCGTTAAACCCTTCACCTCAGAAGATTGGGCGCAAATGCGTTGAAAAACGTCAAGAAAGAAGTCGAGGGAGACTGGACAAAAGAAGGACTTGATGACGTCAGTGCCCAAGAACTAGTCATTAATCTGGCCCCTGGTGAATCGGATGACAGTGACTGGGATACCAGCGATGACGATGACGATCTGGGAGTGTCACCTCTAGAGTAAAACAGGTAAATAAAAAATAAAATCTATTTACCTAGAAAATTTTATTGGACGTAATAATATGATTACAAAAAGGGTATAAAAATATTATAATATATAAAAGTAAAAACAAAATAATTAACTTCAAATTTACAGAGACTTTAAACGTTTTTTTTTATTAATAAAAAGTATAATAAGAATATTTCTACTTCTTCTTTTTTAGTCATGACAATAAGGCTGCGATGATTGATTTAATAGCGGGTACTGTAACATTTCAATGTATGCTTTAAAACATTTTAAATGTCATAAAAACTAGTAATAAAATATAACGAATGGTAAAAAATTAACTGCAATCTTAAAATATTGTATATTGGGTTTTTGCGCGATTTTGTTTATTTCAGTGTCACACGGAAACAACATGGAAGATAAATGGAAAATGCTCAACTTCTGGACACTAAAATTTGGCTTGAAGAAGATTACTGGGAGTAATATAAAATAATGTTGATTTATTAATCAAATAAACTGTAAAGTATGTAGTGTTGCCTATTTAATGATATTTTGGCTGATTAAATAGTATGCGATAACATAGTTTTAAATTATTCTACATTTTTTCAAAGAACTCTTAAAATAATATTGTATCAAGATTAGGGAATTATGAGAAATATAAAACATTTAACAAATCATACAGTATTCCGGCTAAAAAATAACTTTCGACCATTTCGTTATTTATAATCAAAGCACATCGTGTTTTATCACTTTTCTTAGTTTTGTTAGTACTTTACAAATATTCTATTAAAATCGAGATATTATGAGAAAGTAAAAAAAAGTTAATAATTCTATTAGAGGGGCTAGTTGGTGACTCATTATGGAAACAGCCGCGAGCGCCGGGGGGAGGAAAGGACAGACACAGGTAGCTGGCGGGTCCGTGCGCCACCCTACCGTATACAGACTTTAAAGGTCGTAAAATTAATAATAATTGGTCTTGTTGTAATCCTTATGACATATATACTTACCATGTGTTACTTTCAAATGTGTAAGTAAATGTAGCGATTTTATATTGCTTTAAATCAATTGAAATTGATCAATTATTTAAAGTTTTTTAAACTGATTTAAATAAATTTGAAATCACTAAATTTATTTACACATTTGGACGTTAAAATATCATTGAAGTATATATGTCACAAGGATTACAACAAGACCGAGTAATTAAATTTATAACTACTAGAAGCCAAGAAAACAGTGTTTCAGGGAATTGATAAGAACTTTTTTTATCCAAAAGTCTAAATATTAAAAATTTATGAAAACTTATAGAAAACATTTTTAACAACCAGGTATATATATATATATATATATATATATATATATATATATATATATATATATATATATATAAGTGTGATTCATTTAAGGCCTTTTTAGTAATAACGGTGTAAATTTATGTATAGTGATGTACTAGTTGAAAATCCGTACTTTTTTTGGTACCAAATAGGACGAATACTATTAAAACTTATAGTAAACTGTAAAATTATCATGTCATAACGTTCAGTCAAACGAGAAAAACAATCGTGTGATTAGATTTGTTATAGGTCTCTTAGTTCCTTAGAAAACAACCTTCAAACTCGGGTGCACATATCTCTGCGCCGACAGTATTTGCTCATTATACAGTAGAAATCCAACAATATGGAAGTTATTTACCAAACATTCAATATACATACACACAGTCCATACAGCCTCTGCATAGTGGGCATCAGCGCCCCAGGACAGAACAAACCGAGCTCGACTATCGATAGTTGTTTTTACGTGCTCGTGCATCAAGTTGATTCCACAACCCGCAGGCATTGACAGTAAATGATGTATTGTCCTGCTTTGTGCATTGAACTGAGAAATGTTATTTATTTATTCTAGTCTCTCCCATTCTAAGGATAGGGATGGCAACAATATATTGATATCGTTGCATTGTCACAACATTATAAACATCGACAAATATGTTTCGATATATCGATATATTAGTATTGATAATTTCTTTAATAATATCGAGCATATGTATTTTTTCATTTTTCATACCAACGTTTTTCCTATTTTATACAAACAAATTGAAAAAATTGGTTACAACATTAGTTAACAATTAATTATAGTTTTAATTTAGTTCTAAAATTTCAATATTAATGATATATAAATAATATTAAAAAATACATGTCATACATTAAAGTGCAATATTTATAGAAAATCTTATGCCTGGCTTTGTATAAATTTAGACACTTCTTTTTTGAAGATTTTTATTGATGTATCAAATATGTGAATTTCCAGGTCAAGGTTGTTGCCTTCTCTCAGGAGTCGCGGGAATGCTCCGAGTGGTAAGCGTATTCGGTAGATTGACTTCTTTTTGCAAAAGTATCGGACAGTCTTGTTCCTATTGGCACACGTAATTCAATTAATGATAGAAGTTCTGAGCAATCAGCTTGTATAACAAAATTATATCTGACGCCGTTCTCTTTGATTCCAATTAAAACAATCCGAATAGTTTATAATATTCGGAATATAAAATATTTTATAACGAATATAAACCGTCAGGACAAAGGTGAAAATGGCCTGACAATCAAATTTTGAAATAATGTTCTAGCAAAAAAACTAGAAAGATCCAACGGTTTCCCAAAAAATATAAATTTTTATTACCAGAATGTAAATGGTCTTAGAACTAAATTAATTGAGTTGAAAAAAATCTATTAACTTATGCTCACATGATATCTTGATGCTGGTAGAGACTAACCTAAAAGCCGACATAGAAGATACTAAGTTAGGTCTTACTGGATATTCTATCTATAGATGTGACAGAAGTACTAATACTAGCACACAATTAGATGGTGGAGGTGTTCTTGTAGCGGCGAAGTCTCATCTCATATGTCAACAGTTCAACCAACATAAAAGTGGGGTAGAGTTGGTTTTTGTGTCTATTAAACTATCCAAATCCACGGTAATAATAGCAGCAGCATATATTCCACCTCAAGAACCCTTGATAAGGTATACTAACTTCTGTACTGCAGCCAAGTATACCTCTGTACCAAGTGTGTCAAACATAATTCTATTAGGTGACTTTAATCAACCTCACACTGCATGGGATAACATTTCACTCACTTCCAATAACGAATTATCTCAGCGCCTAATACACCTTGCTAATATTTTTCAAATGAAGCAATGCAATATCATAAGAAACTATCTTAATATGATACTGGACTTAGTTTTCTACACAAATCCTGAAGCAATAAAAATCCGTACAGCTGAATAAAAACTATCCCTTGATAGGAACCACCCGGCCCTTGAGTTTGATATTAGAAGCCAAGAATCAAAAAGACATCAAACAAATGCAAGGATTCTGAAATTTCGGAAATGCAATATTGGATTGGCTACAAAGACCTGTGTTAAAAGAGACTACTGACGTCAAAGAATTTTTTGGAGTATTCTGTAAGTATTTTGAACGAAAGATACAATAAAATACACCTCTAAAAAAGAATCATGACGGAAGTTTTCCAAAATGGTTCTCATCAAAATTAAAACGACTAGTTATTCTCAAAAAGATCCTTCACAGACAATTTAAATCAACTTTGAATTGCAATATTTATCAAGATTTCTCAAGAGCTAGAAGGCAATATAAAGAACAGACTACCCTCTGCTATCAATTGTATATTAAGAGCGTAGAAAGTGCTATTCCCAAAAACATAAAGGTATTTTGGGCACACATCAAAGGATTAAACACAACATATCTTCCAACTAAACTATCTATAATGGATCAGAAGCTGAATCTACAGATGACCAATGTGAACTTTTTGATAACTGTTTTTCTTCTGTATTAAAACATAATAACCATTCATTAGAACCAAACAGTTCCAAGATAAGTTTATGCATACCAGGTGGCAGGATATCAGCTACTGATATTGAACGGAAGCTTATAAGGGGACAGGACCAGACAATATACCACCTGATGTACTGAAACATTCCAGACATGTATTTCCAGCTATACACCTAACCATCTTCTTCAATGCCCTACTAGAGAACGGTTTATTCCCTGATAACTTCAAGCAAAGTTTTGTAATACCAATATACAAGTCTGGTAATCGAGAGAATGTAGCAAATTACAGACCTGTAACGATCCAACCTGTTCTAGCTAAGGTGTTTAGAAGCTTCGTGCTAGATAGGCTATCCTTCTCTATGAAACATCTGATCATTCCCGAACAACATGGCTTTAAACAGGGAAGATTTACGATAGCTAATTTGGTAAAGATGGAAGAGTACATGATTAATACCTTTTCAAAACACCACCAAGTTGACTGTATATATTTAGATTTTTCTAAAGCATTTGGCCGTGTTAACAATTGTATGTTATTAGCCAAACTAGAAGAATACGGCATTCATGGTTCTCTCCTGGAATGGATAGAGAGTTATCTCAAGTGTCTTGGACTCTCAGTCATTGTAAGATTCGGAAACTCGATCTCAAAAGTATTTGACAAACCATCACGAGTTCCACAGGAATCTCATTTGTCCCCGTTTCTTTTCAAACTATTTGTTAATGACATTGGTGATATTATGATATCACCAATGTCACCCATATACGGACAGTGGTATTGACCCACCCGCCCAACCATACACGTACGGTGGTATTGACCCACCCGCCCACCCATACACATACAGTGGTATTGACCCACCTGCCCACCCATATACGGACAGTGGTATTGACCTACCCGCCCACCCATACACGTACAGTGGTATTGACCCAGCCGCCCAACCATACACGTAGTGGTATTGACCTACCCGCCCACCCTTACACGTACAGTGGTATTGACCTACCCGCCCACCCATACACGTACAGTGGTATTGACCCAGCCGCCCACCCATACACGTACAGTGGTATTGACCCACCCGCCCACCCATATAGGACAGTGGTATTGACCCACACCGCCCAACCATACACGTACAGTGGTATTGACCCACCCGCCCACCCATACACATACAGTGGTATTGAACCACCTGCCCACCCATATACGGACAGTAGTATTGACCCACCCGCCAAACCATATACGTAGAGTGGTATTGGACCCAGCCGCCCAACCATACACGTACAGTGGTATTGACCTACCCGCCCACCCATACATACAGTGGTATTAACCCACCCGCCCACCCATATACGGACAGTGGTATTTCCTCATGTTTGCCGACGATAATAAGGTATTTAAGGAGATTACATCACAGATGATATTAACCAGTTAAAAAACACCCTCTTATCAATACAAAGTTAGGGCAATAATAATAACATGGGATTAAACATCTCCAAGTGTGCAGCTAAACTTTTAGTCGTACTCGAAACTAAATTCACTCAGACTACATATATTTAGGTCCGATATATCATAAGACTAAATATTGACATTATTCTCTCTCCTCAAATTATCACTATTCGACAAAATACATTTACATTGCCTGTAACATTATTTTGTTTTTTACTTAAGGTTAGTGCACTAAAATTTACTTCATTGTAGACTAGTAGGTGGAACGGGTAAATGAAGTTGTGGTGAGTTGGCAAAGCAGACTCTAGATGACTAGCCTGCCTAGCCAGTCGCCTTACAAACCACGCGTAATAACATTCTTATTTTGAATTTTTTTCATTAAACACCACAGACCACAACTTGTTTCCAGTAATTAAATGTATTTAACTTTTACATTCAGTAGACTATTCAAAATAGTGACGGCAAAACATGAGTGTATTTGTGTTCACGAAATAAGAGTTAATTTTAAACAGATAAATAATTTACATTTCGATACATCGGTTACCCGATGAATCGATAGTTGTCTTTCGATACTATCGTTAGAACTATATTTGGTTTGCGATATATCGATATGTTGAAAATATTTGCCATCCCTCCATGTCTCCCATATCTTGATGATTGGCGTCTTATTGATGAATACAAAAATAAATATAACACCGATAAGCTTGATTCACTCGTCCTACAATTGGCATCAAAAGCTTGACGATATTTCAACATACACAATTTTTAATTTAATAATTTAACAAATACATAAAAAAGAAGTTATTACTACAAAGTATCAGAAAGAAAGTACAAAATAATATGGATCGATTTCCATAAACATTTTTATCATAAACATAAACATCTTTAGACCGGATGGATTCACGAGGAAATTCATTCCTTCATTAATTCCTTCATTAATTCCTTGATCTGAGGATGGTAACAATATTTGACCGAAATCAACTTCCATTATATGTTACATTTTGGCCTAATATTGTTGTTGTGATCCCTGCCCATTGTACAGACCTATAAGAAATCCCTAACTTATTAAAAATATTCGGCCCGATTTCATTTAAATAATTTAAATTATCACTCTTGCCATCATAGTTTTAAAAATAAAAAGAATTCTTAAAGTGTTGGCTCTTTGTTATAAAGCTTCTTAATAGTCTGCAGAGTCTGTCGGAGGCTATCGGCCATGTTACTTTTAATCCCATAAGAACGCTGTTATTTTCGAACCGAACATTCACGCGTATCCAAATTAAATAGTTATTTTTCAACGGATTTTGTCCAAATTAATTGCATTTGATCTGAAATGAAATTGTACGTTGGAATTGCTTTGCGAATTCTTAATTAGTTCTATACAAAAAATATAAAAATACTTAGTTTGAAGTTTTCATGTTCATCTATTTTTCAAAACTAGGGGTACGTATTGAAATGATCAAAAGCAAACACAACGTGCAATATTATAACGTTTTAAATGGCACATCAAACACAACTTTTGGTCAATAAATAACGAAAAAATATGGATTCGAAAATAACATTGTTCTTATAGGATTAAAACCAACATGTCCGACAGCCTCTGCTGACTCTTAACTGAACTGAAGTGCTAAAGAGAGGGGGGAGTGTTCAGGCACTAACATTACATAAGTGGCGAGTAATACTTGCACAATATCTTTGTGTATCGACCCAACCACCCACCCATACACGTACGGTGGTATTAACCCACCCACCGACTCATACACGCAAAATAGTATAGACCCACCCACCCACCCATACACGTACGGTGGAATTGATCCACCCACCCACCACACCCATACACGTACGGTGGTATTCACCCACCCACCCACCCATACACGTACGGTGGAATTGATCCACCCACCCACCCATACACGTACGGTGGTATTACCACCCACCCACCCACCCATAAACGTACGGTAGAATTGATTCAGTAATGTTGAATGTATTAGACTAACTAAAGTAGTATATGATTCAACTACGAATATTATAGTCTACGTATAATACAGTTATAACACTATGTAGTAAAACAAACGTCATTATAGTTATTTTTACACAACACTTTTACACACTACAGAACATGGCAGTATGAACGTATTGTAAACATGACAAACCCAGCCGTCCAATTACCATACACTATACAGGTGTGCCAACTGTCAACCGTGGCGATGAAAACTGTTTTTAATAAAAAGTAAATAAATATAAATC
>JAQJVL010009904.1:0-14294 GCA_035578905.1 Stictocephala bisonia | reverse complement strand
TTGCGGCACGACTCAGAGGAATACAAATGCCTGTTTACAATCCTTAAATTAAATAAATATTAATACTATTCAACTGATTTGATGTCTTCTTTTCATTTTTCTTTGGTGTCAAACAGGATTTTTAGCGTGGTTTGATGTCCTATACGTAACTCAATTTTCAAATGAATTAGAAAATCATCAATGTCCTAAGTTTACACCAAATCAGCACTGTGCTTGTAAGGCTGTACAGTTTTTGCATGCCAAGTTAGTTTGGACTATTTATCAAATATATTTAGACTTTAAAGTCTAATTTTTGTCTAAATTAAGTTTAAATTTTATTTTAACATAATTAATTAACTTTTTATAAGTATAATCAGGTAAATGGAACAACTATTTTTGCTTTCTTCCAATTCCAAAACGCCACAAAGTTCACTTCTCTTAGGAATGTATATCTGACATAAGTCGGTAGTACTGGCACAGTGCTGTAACCCAGCTACTTGGAGACAGAGCGTTCTGGAGATTCTAATTGGTAGGTTCAATGGTCAGTCCTCCTATACTGACGTGGCATCCACTCAATAGTTGCCATCAATGTGAACACTACTAGAGAAGTATGGAGTGTCTGTGTTGGTTTATAGTAAGATATGGGTGTTGTATACGAAAGAGAACTGAGAATTACACTTGTCAGTTATTTGAAAATCAGATCTTTACTTTGTGGTTTGGATTGCACTTAAAACTGTAGGTCCTTTAGTTGCCCTGACTATTAATAAATGGCTCTTTCTAAAGAACAGTCGACCTCAGTTGGTAACAATGACCACACACGTTCATTTACATTCATCACACTAATTCCCCTCTTATACACGCCTATATCTCTATGACTGTCTTAATGATGAATAATAATAATGGCAATTCCTTGTTTGTTGCTTACTAAAGTTCTTTCATTTGTATAATCTGTCAACCTCTCAACTGCTGTAACCTCGAATATATATTTTTGTAAACCGTGCCATCACTCTCACATTCATCAACAGAGCCGTGTCATCACTCACACACTCATCAACAGATTTTTTTGTTTTTACGGAAGTGTTTAGAAGTTAAAATGTAATTAAAGGGTAATATAATGTAACTGTTTTAACAATCAACTAGTTAAAAAGAGGTGGGCTCTTAAGCGGAACACAAAAAAAATATGAGAGGTAAATTGGCAACAAGTCTGCTGATGTTGACATGACTGAGTCTTAAAGCAGACTGACTTAAATCTAGTGTCCATCCCAGGGGGTACATAGTGAACCCTTTACGATTGGCTGAAAGAGATTGAGTGATTTGATGAAATAAGTATTTAAATATTCCAAAGTAAGGTATAAACATAATTTTAATAAAAGTAGAACAATAAATCCATTTACAACTATAATTTATATAAATATTAAACAGTTGTAGAACCAAGCCAAATGATAAGTATTGGGTTTTCAAAAATATTGTCCCATACTATTTTTACTTCTGTTCCATATTTGCTTGATTTGATTTTCAATATAAATTAATATTTATTAAGAAAAAAATGTTGAGCGTGGTAAATGTATTGGGCAGGAGTCATATGCTGCAAGCAGACTCTGAAGACATGTACCAGGCTTGGGTGACAGCCCTGCAGCAGGCAATAGGGGCAGCCCTCCAGCAGGGTCAGAGCCTACAGACTATCAACACCCACAGCCCCTCTGCTGTGGAAGACAGCTGCAAGCAGCGTAAAACAAAGTGAGATTATCAATTAAAATGTAAATTACTTTTGTTAATTAGTTGTGATTTGATTTTGTTGATAAAGAACATTTTTAGTGCAGGGATATTCTCAGTAGTTAGCCTATAACTATCCTAAGGCCCAGAAGACATTAATAATATAAGCCACATTTTAATGGCACAGTAAGTAAAGGGAAACAAACTTTACTTACATTTTTTTTTACGGAACTGAATTTTTTTTAATGATTAGCAAATTAAAGTAAACAATAAGATTTACTAACAGCCTTTAAAGTAAAGGACACTCAGATTTACCAATAACCTCTTTGCCTACTGAGAACCATGGCAGAAGACTGCCAAACAGGGAAAAATTGAAAACAATAGGCGTGGCTTAGTTATGATCAGATTATTTTTCATTGGCCAATATTTAGCCAAGTTAATAACAATCATAGTCAACCACGAGTGGTAAAGCCTGAGGTTCAACAAAGAGTAACATATTAGATTTCACAGTGTACATCACAGTTTTAGTTGTATCTTGATGGCCATACATACAAGTAAGGCCAAATCAGAAATTCAAAATCTTTGTAAGTATCTGTGCACAAATAAAATTCATAATTATTAATATTCTAACATTACTATCTTAAAGTTGGAAAACCCTTCCAAATTTTGTTGGTAATCCACCATGGTTTTGTATCATCGTCTATTCGGGTTTGATAAAGCGTATATGAACCATCTTTTAGACACTAATTTTTCAACTGATGTTTAGTAAATGAATGAAATTTAAATTTGCCAATGTGTACTTTTGCCATAGTCTACATGATCATTCCAGATCAGCTTTCGCCTTTAGGTATTTGAGTTTTGTGAGGCTTTCTCTCCAATTTTTTGTTCATTCTTTGCAATTATGAACCAAAGATTAGGTTCAACTATTGTAAAACTTTTATACTAAAATATTTTTCTTAAAATATAAATGACCACTGCCCCAAAAATTGATGTATTAGGTATGATTATTAATACCACAGCTTTGATTAAAAAGAAATAAAAAAAATTATCTGCGATTTGCAGTTATTTTATGCATAGAAGGTCATTAAGGTGAGAACAAGATCACATATTTATATGAATGAATGGAGATAAGTATTCTCTATTATGTACGTATATTTAGCAGTAAACACTTTAACGAATAAAGTTCCTTTTGTGTTTGAAGATAGTCAACAACACCATTTATGTGTGGTTGGTTGAAAAAGCTGTCGATATCATTTTTGCAGTTGTTAGTGGGAGAACAGTCAAAATCACTTGTGTTAGAGTATGCGAGAAGGTGAGTAGGAATTAATTATTTTAGGAATATAAATTGACATTATTCTTTGTAAATTAGGTAAATTGCCTTTAGCTTGGGTACCAGTTAAAGGATAACATTAATTAAGCTTTAAACCTGTAAAAATCATGTACATGGTTCTTGTGCATGAACATGAATGTAAGTAAATTTAAATTTATACTAAGTTATCCAAGTTAAAAAAAAAGTCAAGCACCGGCCTTCAACCACATATCTGGAATTAAATGTAGTAAACAATTTTACTTGGCTCATGATGAACGTACAACCCAAAGAAAAAAGAAATGGAATGTAACATTAATTTTTTTATTCAAACAACTGTCATTTACATCTTTCTTCTCAACTCAAACAATGGCTTTATGTATGGCGTAAACTGTAACTTAAATGATGTGATAATTGCAGAATATGGGAACAGTTACTGAAGGTGCCTGGCAACAACAAGTGTTGTGACTGTGGAGGAGATGATCCTAAGTGGGCGAGTATCAACCTGGGAATCACACTCTGTATAGGTGAGTGACTCTGCTTGTTGAATAGTCTTTCAATGAGGTATCAGCATCTAATGTAATGCTGCATAACAACACTGTGTGTTTACTCACCTCGACTTCCTGTTACACTCCAAGAATTGTTGGAAAAGTGATCACAAATATAAAAGGTATTCTTCACCAGGATCTAAATGTATTCCATCCAATTTTTTGAATTAAATTCACTCATTCTTATTAAACTCCTACTAAACATTGTCAACTTGAGCATTGATTCTGGTTAGTTTCCAAATTTATGCAAATTGGTGAAAGTTATTCCTGTTTTAAAATCAGTTTAAAATCATTAATCAAAAACTTTAGACTATTATCTTTGCTTATTATTATTTTAAAGTTCTTGGGAAAATGTGCAAAAATTAGTTATCAAGTTAACTAACTTTAGAAAATATAATTATCAGTTGTTGTCAGTGTGATTTTGAAAAACTAAACTTATCCAACTTGCTTTGTGATTATTGTGAAATTACCATATTTGTAACTGAACAGAAAAATCATGTTACTATTAGTTTTCAAGATTTGGCTAAGGCCTTATACTATCGATTAAAATAAATTGATTAATAAATTACAAATAAATAGGTCCAATATAACATTTTAAGTGGTTTTAATTTTATTTAGTTAAGCACTTTCCAGTGTGTATTAATCACACAGAGACTTCACTAAAGGCAATTATCGAGTGGTTCAAGGAAGTAACGCTTGGTTCTCTACTTTTCTTGGTATATATAAATCATTTGTATAAAATCAGTGGTTAATGTGAACTTTTTCTGTTTTCTGATGATAGTGTTAAGTTCCGTTTTTAAAACATATCAGCAAGCGTCTAAGAATATCGTTATTGTCATCAATACCAATACAGATGTATAGCAACAGTCATATAGAAGTAGTTTTAACTAAACTATGCAGCATTTGTCAATAAATGAATTACCAATGAGCATAAGTTCATTAGCAATTTATTTAACAGTTTTCAGACGTAACATATAAACTATTATGAGATCTAGAATTTTTACAAAGTTGTACTTGCAGATTAAATTTGGTTCTTGTTTTATAACTATGCATATTGATGGCTTCATTATAACTAGACAAGTTTTATTAACATTTAAAAGAATTTGATATATATATATATATATAAAGAATATAATGACCTAATGTTATCCAGGTGTAATTATGATCCAGGTCTATGAGAGTAGAAAATAGAATTCTGTGTTGACCCTTAGTGCCTCCTGCAGCTTGCATCGATTAAACGTGTGATGAGATGTAGATATTTGGGAGTAATTGTAGATCATAGATTTAGCTGGGCTCCACATACTTAATGTATTAAACATACTTCTAAAAATGTATCAAAAACAGTCTGGGCTATCACAAAAAGTAACGTTTAGTAAAAAATAAATAAATCCTACTTGAAAGTAGTGGAAAACAAGTTTGCGATGAACTAATTAAGCGTAGACGTTTAACTCCTTCTCAGCAGTGCGCTCTGATCAAGGACCTCGACTACTGAGAGTCCAGAATCCTCATTCATCAGAACTGTCCATTGTCTCCAGTCATGGAACAGGATATTGCAGAAGTCATTAGTGAGCTTGCAACTAAGAAGTCAAATGATGTGAAATACGTACTTCCTCAAATAATTAATATCATGCACAACATTTTCAAAGTTTGTATCATCAGTATAAGCCATATTTTATGACATATGTATAACAATACACTTACACAACTAAAAGTAAATAACAATATAAAACTACAAATAACAAAAAAAGAACGCATTATAATACAACAGTCCTACAACTAACCGGGGACCCTGGACATACTGGTGCCAAAACAACAATGTTGGCTGAAGTATAAGTGGCGCGTGGTACAGCGTCTGTGACGTTATGAATAAGGTAAAAGGGATTAACTCCGCCCACTTAAGTCGCCATTTTAATTGCATGGGAAGCCCGTATTGCTTAGATACTGTGTAAAGGGACCAATGGGAATAGGATTGACCCAAACATATGATAAAATGGCAGTTAAGAATAGTTAACCTAATAATATAGGTCATTATACTCAAAACATATATCTAGGATTAAGTATGTTAAATTATGCTATATACAAATTTTATATGTTAACTGTGGATTGCTGCCCAAAACAATGAAATGTTTAAAAAAAATGTTTTAAAAAACCAGTTCCATACAAGAAAGCATTAGATACATAAATTGCACTAGATTCAGGAAAACATTCTTTGTTTTAACTATCTTTATCATATAGCAAATACATAAATTACAAAAACAATGCATTTAGTGATGGAAAAATGTTGTGAAAAACTAAGACATGTTTTCCCAATTTGTTTTTAGCTTGTTCAGGAGTCCACCGCAGCCTGGGTGTGCACTATAGTAAGGTGCGGTCTCTTACTCTGGATGCATGGGAACCAGAAATCCTAAAGGTAATGGCAGAACTGGGAAATTCTGTTGTCAACAATATTTATGAGGCAAACATTCCTACGGAAGTGGTCAAAGCTACGCCAAACTGTGCAGAGTAAGTATACAAGTCATAAGTCAGTAGCATTTATTTATATAAAATCTAGTAAAATTTGTTTTAGTGCCATGCTTTCTTCACATTTCCTATGCAAAAAGTGTCAGGCTATTTAAAAAAAATGTAAGGTTCTAGGTAAATTAATGTAGCTTGTATGTTTTTTGTCATATTGTTGTACCAATTTTTTTCATTGTAGGGAAATTAGTGTTCTTCATAAATATATAGTAGTATGACATTTTATTGTTTAAGTTTTATTTGTAAAAATATAAAAAACAAGTATGAGAACAATCTTTATTTTTTTTCAACTTTGAAAGTGCATAGTTTATTTAGTACATTTTTGTTGTAGAATTTTGCTTTTGATGCCATTTTATAGAACATTTAAAACTGAATAATTATATATTATTTCATTTGTCCCACTAACAAAATTATAGTTTTACAAAAATATAACTAAAATACCACACAATTTAGTTACCAAACAATGAAATCAGTATTTCTGAAAAATTAAGTTTTAGTCATTCATTTATTGTTGTAATCTTCTACTAGATATTGAAATAAATATATATCTGTAAAAAACAAAAAATCAATACTCAAATTTTAATATCATTCACTCAATTTACCGCTTTGGTTGCACTGACGTATTCCAGCCTATGTTTCATACCATCCGTTGACGTTCCTGCTATTTCCATCTCTGTCACCAATGGACTACGCGAAGAAGATGCAATCCAATAGCAAAACTGAAAACAGCGAATATATTAGATTTGACTAGTATTACTCTGGTGGCTATTTAATGAAAAATAGTGATGCCCTGGTAGAAATATGAAGCATCTGTCACAATGATAATGGAACTTTTTGCACTAGTAAAAGCGACTCTTGGCACTAAAAGGGTTAACTGATCTTATTATTATTATCTCATTATGGACATTTTTAGACCATAAATTGATTTATTCATTGAAAAAATGAACACAACTGTGTTTATCTTTACAAAATCAGAAGTATAAGAATCATTTTTGCTGGTTAGTTTTACTACTTAACAATATTTAAATTTATTTAAAAACTGCAACATGTATGTTGCAGACAGATGATATCAGTTGAATAAATCTATATAGATAAAAGTATTATAATAATGGTAACATTTTGTAGATTAATCAGTGTATAAAATTAACAATAAAATTGTTCAGATGATTTCAAAGAATCTCCTTCATTTTGTAAGATTGTCAAAATATACATACAGTTACGTAATTTATACCACTGATTACCTTCAACCATAAGCATACTGTTTGTAAGCCTTGTGGCAGATCTTTAAAAACCCATTTGATTGTAGATGCGCAGTTCAAGACATGCACAATTAGATAGGTGAAACATGAATTCTCCATGCTCAAATGTGTATATCTTTTTTTTTTTATATCTCGCCGATCGTCAAGATATGGGCGAATATGGATTTTGAATGAGTGTGATAAGTGTAGATGAGGGAATGTCGTCATTGTTACAAACTAAGGCTGACTATTTCTTAGAAAGTGTCAAAAGCCCAATGACAAATGAACAGCCGGTAGTTATCAGCTGATCATTCTCAAAATGTACTATGATTTTGATTCATGCTTCCAACTTCAAATCTAGGTTTAACCAATTAGATTAGATCTAGTTCCTTTTTTAGAAGAATAAACATTTTATAATTTGGACTCATTTTATTCACAATTGAATTTTGTAATTTTATGAAGTAGACTGAGCTTAGTGGTAGTAAAACATTTTCTATAGTTTGTAATATTTTTAATTTAATTTATATATTTTGTGAAGCGGTGTACGAGAAGCTTATATTAAGGCTAAGTGGGTAGAGCGACGATTTGTGCGACCGTTAGCAGTGTCTCCAGCTCGCCTATCACGTAGTCCAGCTCTCCGTAAGTGGAGTGTGCGAAAGTTGCGACGGAGACCTCACAGTCGAGATAACCTTGAAGGCAATCGTCTTAGCAGGGTACGCGAGACTAAGTCAGATGAGGAAACAGAGTAAGTGTTGATTAATTTTTATTATTTAATTGTTTCAGCAGATTTTCAATTCTATTAATTTTATGTTCAATTCACTGTTCAAATGATCTCTTATAAATTAACATCATTATATCCAGTAAAGTAATATGCTTAAAAGCAGAATTGTAGATAAATAAAAAATGAGTAATTATTAAGATCACCATACTAACAATATTATTTAGTAATCATTTTTATTCCTGTAATATTCTTTTTTCTTCAATAATGAATTTTGATATTTATCATTCTGCATATAAGTATCCTTATAGCATCAAAAGTTTCTTAGTCTTCATTTCTGTTTTTATAATATTAGCAATGCTCGAGTCATTTATCATGTTCAATGTTTTGGGATAGTTCGCTATTAAAGTTTTCAATTTCTTGTTTGTACTATTTTATTGTTAACCCAACAAGTGGTGACCGTCCGTTTTCGGACGGTCTATCACTCTCAACAAGTGGTGACCGTCCGTTTTCGGACGGTCAAACGTTGCCGCGAATATTGCGTATAAAAAAGTTATAGATACATATCTCATCGAAATAATCGATACCATTCGAAAGTCGGTTAAATTACCTATCGAACGATATCAGTTTCGATAGTTTTATTCATATGACAACTTGATGGAGAGAAGAAGAAATCATTGTTTACTATTTGATTTACTATTACTATTGTGAACCTCAAGTGTGCGTGATTTTAGTGTGTAAATATTTGTAAATAGTTTTTTTTATAAAGAACAAAGCATAAACAAACATCACAAAGTAATATGTGATTGTAAGGTAGTTGTTATTGAATTTATAAATGATGAGTAGAGTGTAAAATGAGTGTTTCATACTTTGAGATCGAAAAATTTAGTACGAAGGATTACATCTACCAGGATGGATATAACTTTTATGGTGAGTTTGGCAACATTATTGTATTGTATATCTAATACACAAACCATTTTCTATTGATAAAATTATAACATCAGGTTGAGACACTAATTGATACACAATTATAACATGTTGCCATAGTAACATCAATTTTCAGTACAATGCACTATTTTTAGTTTTGTTGTTATAAATGTATAAATACCGGTAATAAACCATATAAACTATACATTTTCTGAAAGATTATGAAATTTACAACAACTTGTATATCTTGGAATTTTGAAATATGTAATGCACATTACCTTTCCAGGTAGGGTCCCCCCCCCAAACAAAATAAATTGATAACCTTTTTTACATTTTATGATAAGAAAAAAAATTAAAAATGTTTATACTCATTTTATTTATTTTATATAATAATACAGAACTTTACAAGTAAAATGATGTAAAATAATACCAAATCTAATAATTAGAAGTATTTTTAAATATTTTTCAAAAATACCCTTGCAAAACATAGAAAAACGGGCCGCCACTAGAGGGTTTTTAATTGCCACTAGTTGGGTTAAAGTTCGATGTTGTATTAGAGTGTTTACTACATACTAGAGGAGGAATTTAATTTAATTTGCACTGAGAAAAGAGGGTTAATAGGACAAAAAGTACAGAGAGGACACCAAGTGACGGTGAAGTTGAGAAGGAAGACGTGATTCTGATTGGGGAGAACCTACCAGGGGAGGAGTTGCACGACTCCATAGAACTGAGCAGTGATGAGGATTCAACAGGAGGGGAAGATGGAGAATCAGGTGAGCTACATGTTATATATGTACTAATGTCATTTTAAGTTTTAGTCTAAATTTTTTTTGCTCAATTTTACAGGCAATAT
This sequence comes from Stictocephala bisonia, assembly GCA_035578905.1. Classification (NCBI taxonomy): domain Eukaryota; kingdom Metazoa; phylum Arthropoda; class Insecta; order Hemiptera; family Membracidae; genus Stictocephala; species Stictocephala bisonia. The sequence continues at coordinate 4,498 of JAQJVL010009904.1, read as the reverse complement.
ATACAGGCAAAAATCACTCTGATCATCCAACCTTAACCTTACGTATGAATATATTCCAAATGTATTGATAAATGTAAACAGGTGTAATGATTAGGTTTTAGCAATGATATAAGTTGTTGGTTCCTAGTTAATTTTAGTTAGTAAATCAATTAATGAAAACTCTTGATTTATTTGGAAAGAAACCACATTCAGCATCTGTGATGTAGTTTTTTACATTAGACAATAATCTGGAATAAATGATAGCTTAAAATATTTTAGCATGAGTTGATTTTTGGTTATTTTTCTCTTACTTTTCTCCCTTTATGGGTATCGGAATAATCATGGTAATTTTCCACACATCAGGAAATGTGTTAGTTTTAAACAGTAAATTAAAAATATGTAACAAAGCTATTAAACTCTTATTAAAATTTCTACTTCAGTATTAAATGATTTATTAGTTTGTAGTGCCTTCAATGAGTAACTGAACTATCTGCAATGCCTTTTCCTTCATTAAACCCAGTCTTTCTTACAATAATTCCATATCCGTATTAATTCATCCAGACTCTTGACATAACATTAGGTCGGATATGACAGGTTTTGCTGTATAAATAAAGAAACCTTAGACTATACAGCAATATACTACATAATGTAAAATAAGCATTCAAAGAAAGAGGTGATTGGGCAAATCAAATTTTTTCCCATGTTTTGGGTTTCCTAGTACTGGTATAAGATGCTAGATTTACATTGTAAAATTTAAAACATAATTCATTGGTTCTTAGTCATATTAAGGATGGCACATTGATAATTCTACTCATCCATTGTCAAATTGAAATCTTAAGAAAAAGCATAAAAGATATAATCTAAGTAATATTATCTATTATAGTCGGTGGCGAGGACTTATCTAGGCTAGGAGCGGACCTGTTGCTGTATAAAGCATCTGCAGCCCATAATAGATATAATCTAAGTAATATTATCTATTATAGTCGGTGGCGAGGACTTATCTAGGCTAGGAGCGGACCTGTTGCTGTATAAAGCATCTGCAGCCCATAATCTGCCAGTGATGTGCCAAGCATTGGCTCTGGGAGCAGACAAGGGCTGGAGCAATGCTGACGATAGCAACCGCACTTACCTCCACCAAGCTGTCATCAGTGTAAGTTGATGATATAAATTGGAAAATATATTTCATTAAAGTTAATAAATAATTCATTGTCCTACTTTAAAAGTGTTTAATTTCAATTGTATATAAAAGATCTTTTTTTATCTTGCAGGAATGATTTTAATGTGCTAAATAATATATTTTGATAGTTTGGTTACATTTAAAATTAATTTCATTAAAAAAAAACTAAGTTCTAAACCCAACAATACAATAGTTCAAGTTTAAAAAGATTTTTTCTCAACAACTTTAAATTTGGTTGAATGGTGTTACCTATATCACCCTTGGATAAAAGTTGTTCATGTATACAGTACATTAATAATAATAATAATAACCTGTAAATAGGTCAATAAGAACTATGCATGCTGGACTGCATTTTGTTTGAGGATACGTGTAAAGCAAATTGTATTCTTATGCCATTAGTTCTTGTGTTTGTTATCAGGATTCACCACTAAAGTTGTAGCTTCCAATCCATCATAGTGATGGATGAATAACGGGAACTTGACGTGCAATTTTTTAAATCCCCATCCCCAGGAATCGAATCTGGGACCTGAAGCTCTGGAGATGTGTAGCATATCACTCAGCCATCGGGCTCAAATAATATTTATTTATATATGTATATATATATATATATATATATATATATATATATGGCAAAGCCCTGGCTCACTCGCTCACTCATTCATCACTAATTCTCCAACTTCCCATGTAGGTAGAGAGCTGAAATGTTGTACATTGTTTATTTAGGAATTAAACAGGACAAATTAAGTATTTTTATCTTGATAAATAACTCCTGAGGGGTAGAAACCGACCCTAAAATATTGTTCCATAAAGATGACATTGGGTTGATTTTAGTAAATTAATAACAGCTGTTTTTTAAATAAAAAAACATGTTTATTTTGTATGTTTGACATCAAGGTAAGTAGAATTTATAAGGTAGGTATCATGATGACATCATTGGAGAGATCTAGTAGTATTTAGCTGGAGCTGTCATTGTGTTTGAGGAACAGTATTATAACAACTCGTTGAGTACTCCAGTAACACGTTACGATAACGTAATGTTTTAATAATAATAATAATGGTTTTACTGCTGATTTCTCACATTAGTGTCTTCATTTACTATTTATTTAAATAGTATTTAAAAAAAACTATTGTCAATTAATATGTTTGATCAATTAAAAAAGAATATAATGTAATGAAGTTATTTATTATTAAAATATAATGAGAAGTTTTGTTAGCCTTGAAATACAAATGTTTTGTTGTATTGTTAGCCTAAGTATATTTAATTAGGAATGACACTAATGTAATATAAATAGAGGCTGTTATAGTTCTTTCTAATTTTGTAAATGTACAACATAAAATTTTATTAGTTCTGAAAAATAAATTGACACTAATAAGTGCCGAAAAATGTTTAGTTTACATACATAGTACATGTTTTTACGTTAAGATGCTACTGAAAAAATAGTTTCTGCAGTTCCAGTTCCAAATAGTACAAATAATAGTTATAATTTACTGCAACCGGCTACAGCGATAACAGTTTCTTACTAGCAATACTTTTCTTAATTCTGTTGTGTAAAATAACGCATATTTCTACAGCTGGTGGAAAAATCTCTCCAGTGATGTCATCATGATCCCTACCTTATATTATTCTACTTGCGTTGGTTTGACATCATACTATTGATGCCACAGAACAAACCATTTCTGTGATTGATGCATTTTTAATATTATACTATGGGTTTAAACCTTAGCTGTTAAAAAAAAAAAAAAAAACAAATGAAATGAACACGTTAAAAATGGGCTAAGTAATACCATTGGGTATTTATACTAATAAATTGGTAGCAACGCAAGTAGTGAGTGAGATACTGTAAATAAATGTAATATTGTGATTTTACATTATACAGTTAATTTATTATTATTTGTAGTCAAAAGTCACATGCTCAGGCTGAAGGTTGAGGTGTTTAAAGTGCAACGAGCATCGGGGTTGGCATGCAAAGGGGTGTCCTCTAGTCATGAATAAATAAATAAAAAATAAAAACATATATATATATATATATATATATATATATATATATAAATAAACATTGAAACTGTGTTAAAATTATATTTCACCATTTAAAATTAACACCAAAAACTAACTAATTTTTTTTAGGGTTCAGTAATGGCTTGTGAGTATCTTTTACTGAATGGAGTCAAGATCAATGTCCAAGACATCAGTGGACAAACACCCCTTCATCTTGCCACCTCCCTTGGTAAGTGGTAGTGACCATCACAATAAGGATTATCCATTTAGGACTGAAAGATGATGGTACAGGTCAGTAAGGGCTAGAGTAACATTTGTGGTCGTAAATAAAAATCATAAACATTACATATTCATTGTCTTTATTTCAATTGTTAATCCAAGAAACAATGTAAACACAACTTTACAAAGTTAAATACTCAAATTCAATTTATTTTGCCATAAATATAAAACAGTACATGGGCAACTGTCAACCTTAACTTTAAACAGTCTAAGAATACAACACAAAGAACTGTAATATTAAATTGAAATTACTTGCTTTATATAGGGCTTTTTTAGCTAAATGCTTTCTTGACACATTAAAGTCTTGTGAGAACTGACTGGCTCCTCCCCAAAAATAATTTATGAAATTAGTAGTTTTGTTTGTTTGAAGAGACTTCGGAAAAGGCTATGTGGATTTTTACAGGTTTCCATGATGTTAAAACGTAATTGACATGTCAATTGGGAAATACAAGAATATCTCCATTTTGAATATACCGGTACTTCTGATTATGAAATCTACCAAAATGCCCCTTCATACAAATTAAGCAAGTTCCTCACTCAATTTATCAAAAACAACATACAATACACAAAATTTCAACATAAAAAACATACTAGAGTTAATAAAGAATATAAAAAACATCAACATTCTGGAAGATTCTTCATTTATTTCTTTTGATGTACAAAATATGTACTCAAACATTTCAGTTAATGAAACAATAAAAATTCTTCATGGAAATTTAGAAAAAAGCATGAATAACCTAACTGAATCCAACATCAACAATATAATCAACTTAACAAAAGTAAGTGTAAATTAGAACCACTTTGAATTTAATGATACATTTTACAAACAAGAGGAAGGTTTGGCAATGGGATCTCCTCTTTCAGGTCTTCCTGCTGATATTTACATGAATGATTTACTTACTTACTTACTTACTCCCAGGGCCATCTATATCGCATGTGATATTTAGCCGCACCAACAAAGCCTCTCCAGATTGGTCTGTCCTCTGCATTCTCTTCCATGGCTCCAACTCGCTGTATATCTATCCTAACCTGGTCCCACCATCTTTGTTTTGGCCTCCCACGAGGTC